>LRSR01005799.1:0-54204 GCA_001579985.1 Hypsibius dujardini | reverse complement strand
GCTGCGGCAGTCTCGACAATCTTGCTGAGGACAGGAACAAGATCGGCCGGCACTTCGGCAGATTGATCTGAAATAAGGGAAGGTATGTTGAAAGCTGGGCTTCACAGCTGATTCAGGAGGCGCCAAACCTCTCAGAAGGGTTGACAGACAACCCAGGTAAGCAGTTCGGATCACAGCGGACTTCAGTGAGGAAATGTTCTACAGAGGGAGATACGCAAATGTGTCAATGACAACAAGTATTCCTTCAAAATGAACCTGTGCAGGTGATTCCAGTACCTTGAGGGCGGTTTGCAGTGCTAAGGGTACACGAGTGAACTTGGCGCTCCACAGACCCAACATTGCAATAGCATGAACAGCAACCGCTTCATGAGCTGAAACAGTCACAGGAACTGTTGGTATCTTCAAGTAACACATACTTCACTATTCCTGTACCTTCCCCAGCTACGACGGCCGTAAACAGCGATGTGATTCGGTCAGCGGATGCCTGGAGGTCGCCCCTCTTTTGGGCACTCAGGTTCCCGATGCCGGATATCACATCTGTCCGTTCGGTCGCGAGGGTAATTTTGCCTTCCGATCCTGACGAGAAACAATCGCAATTCTTACTTAGAATGCCTTACTGAAAAAGGGGGAAATACAAACACACAAATCGATTTTTGAAAACATTGATATTTAAAGTCGCAATATATAATAATATCTTTTTTAATTAAATCAATATTAAGTCTCAATGTTTAATTTAACTTTATTTACAAGCGGTAAATCCAAATTAATTTTGAATTCGACTTGAATTTTGTAAACAACCTACAAAATTGTAATAAAAAACTACCATTCAAAACTCCAAACAGGTAGACCGCCAACTCATCCACCACGGCTGTGTCGCTGCATTGTTGGGCCAGGTATTTTGCTGCATCCACACTGAGCTTCCGCGAAGTTTCCACTTTTGAATGGAGTTGAGCTGATGTGGGAAGAACGTCAATTCCGTAATTACACATGCATTAAACAAAGGACAAATGGCATATGAAACTATAAGTACTAAAAACAGAATACATACTTCCAATTTGCTTGCCGATCTCCAAGCAAAACGGGCTGAGGTCCACAGACACACCTCGAATAACCGCAATCACGGCTGTTCATCGAAAAAAGTAATTCTAGTCATTAAAAGATGGCAGCCCAGTCATCAACGCAGAACCACATGTAGCTAGGCGGATAGCTAGATAGACACACAAACGGCCAGGCAGGCAGGCAGGAAAGCAGGCAGGCAGGCAGGCAGGCAGATAAGCACGCACAGACAAACAGTCAGGATATTCCAAGCAGAGCAACAGGCAAATAGTCAGACATACAGACAAACAAACAGACTGACTGACTGACTGACAGACAGACAGACAGACAGACAGACAGACAGATTGACAGACAGACAGACAGACAGACAGACAGACAGAGAAACGAAAACTAAGCAGTGTGGCAGACTGACTGACCGGGTAGAACGACTTCCGGATTGCGCAACATGGACTTGACCATGGGCGACAGCAAATTGTCCTTGAATGTCTTCTCGTCGATCACACGCAGAAAACCCGTTTCGGACAGGTGCTATATCGAGAAAGCAAGCACTTTAACCATTGGCTCTCCATGTTACAGCCACACTGCCACTGAAACGGGCTACTGTACCAAAAAACTAGCAGCTGCTGGTGTTTTTGATGAAAAAGTCCAGCGCACAAAATGCGTAAGAACGCCCATGAGCTCTGGCGATTTCCGTAGGCAATCCAAAACACATTCGTGTCCCTTCTGGAGCGCGTAGTATGAAATAAATTTAATAAATCCGGCGGATGCTTGCAATGCATCTTCGCGGGTGAGATATTGCAGTAGCTTTGTGATGTGTCCATTGGCGTCCTAAATGAGCATGTGGACACAACATTATCCCAGCTAAAGGATCATACCAGAAATGGAAAGTAAATAAAACTCTTACCGCCGAGAAAGTCTTTCGCATTATCTTGTACGTCAAATATTCCTCCCAGCGGCGTGTAGTATTGAGAGCGACAAACAACAATCGAGACTGGATATCGACCTAATATACCAGAATGTAAAATTTAACAAAAATTATTGGCGGAGTGAATCGCGATGGCCGTTAATCATTCGAAAGACAAGAGGATACCGACAGTCTGACAAAAAACAGACCGACAGATACGGACAAACAGAATCTAAATAGACTGGCAGGCAGGCAGAAAAATATGTAGACAACAAATAGTCATGCGGAGAGGCAGGCAGATAGTCAGACATACAGACAAGCAAACAGACTGACTGACTGACTGACTGACTGACTGACTGACTGACTGACTGATTGACAGACAGACAGACAGACAGACAGACAGACAGACAGACAGTAATGCCATATTTATTCTATTTTACTGACCAGTGTTTTCCATTCCGCGCTTCCGGCTTTCACTTTTGCCGCCACAAGAACGCTGACTTTCAAGCTCAGTCGGGCCAGATTTTTAGAGTATTTCCTATGAAGCAGTTGCCGATCACACAACTGTCATCGAACAAGAGTGGCATAATGGATGAAAAATAATTACGACGGTGACTCCAGTGTCAACGAATCCGCGATGCCGGACAAAACTGCGGAAAAGAGCGGATAGTTCGGCTCGGTTGTCTTGTCAAGGATTTGGTGAACGAGTTTCAGCAACTCCTGGCACGAGATCGGATCGCCCAGATAGCGCGGCAGACAATTGGCGATGTTGAATAAAATCGTCTGCAGCGGTCCTTCCGAAATTCCTGTTATGGAATAAATTGTATAAGTAAGAGTAAATTTATCTAAAATGCATTTTTTGGACGCTTTATCAAAAATCGTACTTTTCACAATCAAACATTTCAAATTTTACATTAAAAGAGAAACTGTCCAATTAATAGTTGCATTTTATCTTCTGCAGGGCTTCAAATAAAATATAAAACACAGGCAAAGTGATCCCAAAGTTTAGGAAAGATAAAATAACTACCTTGTTACAAGGAGCCCAATTTTCTAAAATTGTAACAAAAAATACCCGTTAATTTAAAATAAAATCAAGGACTTTAAATAATAATATAAGTTGGAACTTTAGTATACGATTTAATAATTTTTTTGTGTTCTTATATAAAATTAAATATATGTTTTTTTAAAATCAGAATCCTCTTCTACTCATCATGTCAGAAGTCCTGTAAATATATTTGAACACCATGATAGCCAGTTTACTTTTTAAATTTGATGTCACTCCATATACATCGACAGATTTAGAATAAAAATCTGGCAATGGAGCAATCCATAATTCAGTCAAATCAATCAATCAACCCATAATTCAATCAAATCAATCAAATCAATCAATCAACTCATAATTCATTCGAATCAATCAATCAAAGACCAGCCCAAACTTTCATATGGCCATTTGTTTTCTTAACCTGTAACTGAATAACGGACGCCGCAGTTTCGACGACGCTAGGCTCGCTACGCGCAAAACATATTCGAATTCCGGAAATAATACGTCGATCAACGGCCGAAACGCACCTGTTGCTTCATCGCTCCAAAGTCGATTCAACTCGCGCAATACGTGATGGCGTTCCTTCCGGCTGGCTGTCGTTCCGCGCTTGATGAAGTTCTTCAAACTCTCCTGAAACTAAAATCAAAGCGGCCACTTAATCACACGAAATATTGAAACAACGCCGGTGCGATTACGCCGATTTACGCAATTTAAAATGAAATAAAACAACGGTATTCTAGTATTCGATGTCGCTTAGTATGAGTTATCATAGAGTGATTGAGTGATTGTGCACGCCACAGCTGATTCACCGGCGTCAATTGATTGTTTGATCGGTTGAGCAGCCTGCTTACACAGACAATCGTTCGATTGATTGAAGTATAAACGGTAAAATCAAATCTCTAAAAAAACCATCCCTACCTGTCCCTTTTTTCATTGTGAGAAATAAACTCGAACTCCCAATGACTTTAACAGCGTCAGAATTTTATTTTACTGTTTGAAATAGTTGGCAGCGAGTAAGGGGGACTGGCTAAAAGATCCTTTAACATTTTAACTAGCGGCTCCTCTGACATTCTTCTTTCACTTTTTGTTAACAGATTTTCATACCTGCTATAATCACGTTAAGATTAATCCCACCGCTTAACCCGATAGATCAAACTTTGAGCTATTTAATAAAAATATATAGCACAAAAAATCTCTCAAATCAGATTTTAGAGGAATATTTAAACACTTAAACTGGCGGCTCCTCCGATATTCTTCTCTCCCGTTCTTTAATATTCTTTTACATTTCGTGTAAGTAAGAAACTATTGTACTTCACCATAAAAACTGATGGAACAAACGTCGAGGTATTTTATAAAAACAATAAAATCGTTAAAAGTGATCAAATTCGATTTTTCAAATATTTGTTTCTAACCTCACTGCTGATTTGAGGTTTGCCCGTTGTTGTCGCGGCTCCTGCTGATGGTGAGTCTCCTGCGGAGCCCATGATTGACCGCCGCACACGGCAACTCCGAAGATGATGTTAATACGGACGGTGATAGTTCGATGAAGGGTGTATCGGAAATCCCGAATCAAATGTCATCCACAGCGCAGGCTCAAAGGGTAAATATCCGGCGAACTCTGGGAGGAACTGAAAATATACGTTTTTTCTCTTTCAACTTGCGGATGTGTGTATGTACACTCGTACAAACTGCAGTAGCATTACATGCTGTGACGTCACCGCGGTACACGTACCCACATGGTCCAAATAGTTGACTGACCGAGTCAAGCCATTTGACCCGGCGGGGCATGAAGTAACGCACGGGCCGAGTTCGGTGGCTTCACCCGGTGAGCCAAACATTCTATCAGTGCAGAAACTACAGGTGGCGCCGTTATAGTCTAATGCAGTTTTTATACGTTTGATTTACGTACTGAGCTCAACTGCCGGGATCTCAACGCTGTCCTGTATGTGTGACCATTAAATCAAACTCAATTTTTGTTGAAAATACTAAGTAATCGCTTAAGCTAATCTAAACGACAGTATACATTGTACTAAAATTTTCAGATGCTGACGAAGAGCATGTGGATTGATGTTATTAGCGAGAGGGTGTATGATAATTCACTATGTCCGAATTCATCCTGTTTACGTCTACGAGGAAGTGCGGTATGCTACATGCATGCTACGCATTCAAAAGTCCTGCACACAACAGATAAAAATCAACAAAAAGAAAGACTGACGTGTTCTGTGTATCGAATCTCATCAATGGGGAAGCTGCCGACACACTTCCCAAAAATAATAATACTTCCATCTACATGTATAAACAACAAAAAGGATAAAAATTAGATCAAGGCAAAATAAAAAGGAACCCAAGCCGATATGCTCCCTCGGAAATGGACTCAGCAAACAGCACCATCCGCTGCGGGCGCTCCTGCTTCACCACCCTTCACAATCCGCGTCAGTATTCCACGCTCACATCACTGGCTCGTGCATTCCGCTCCTGCGGCAGCTTGGCGTGGTTGTTGGTGATGTCACCGAGGCACATGGGCGGTGTGGACGATCGCTCCGGGGTCTCACGCTGGGCACTTCCACTGCGACCACCACGGCGTTCGAATCCGACTTCGCGGGTCTGCTGCGAGAGAGGGGGAGCTCGTGCAGGGGACTCTCGATTGACGGACGACCGCAAAACACGACCGCTCTTCAAACCGTCTGCGAGCAGCGGAGTGACTTCCCGGGTCTTTCGCATCCGCGGTATCGGTATGCCCTCTGGTTGCGCTTCGCCGTTGCGGGACTCAGCCTCATCGACCTCCTCCACTCTCTTCATAATCTCTCGTGGCTTTGCATCCACGTCGGGTTCAAGCAATTTCAAGGGAGTGACACTGCGACGGATGCGATCGATGGCGTCGATTATCATGTCCGGAACACTGGTGGCCACTTCTTCGCAAGGTTTCACCTCCTCGACCTTCCCGTCACGCCGATCCGCCGGAGCTGGAACTGCCGGAGCCAAAGAGAGGTGTTGCGGCTTTTTCACGATCTTGGATTTGTAGCAGGTGTACGCCAGAACGGCGACGGCGACCGCCATTGCGGTTTTGCGGATCATCCAGATGTCGTCGTAGATGCAGTCGGCGGCGTCACCCTTCACGGATGTCACTGACAGTTGCAGGAGGTTGTTGCTGCGGACGTATTCCAGGGTGATCGCAATGACGTGTAGCAGGAGAAGGTAGAGTCGAGCGCCTAAACAGTGGGGAGAAGAGTTCGCAATGACAGGGCGGGAAATCAGCTGCAGGTAAAAAAGATACACAGGAGCTCTCAAAGAGCATTTTATTATCAATATTAAATTAATTAAATCAAATCGGGGTCGAAACTGATTTGTCTCAGGAATCACTCACATAATTCTGAATTTTTAACGTTTTAATGATTAAAATTCGCTAAATTAAACACCACCACCAAGCACCAAGCAAATCAGCCTTTTATGCAAAATATTTACAGAAAACGTTTAACACTACGTATACTATTTTTTTTGCATGATATGGAGTTATTAGCGTCGTACTAAGTCCTCTTAGATTTTCAAATGAAAAAAATATTCTCACTCAAATCGAACCAAATGCGATCAAAATCAGAGAGGTCTATTTGCTACTTGATGATTTTGATGATCCCTAGTAGTAGCAGTCAAAGCCAAAGCGGGTAAATGAAGTTCAAAAGGACGGCGGAAAAAAATTGACATCAAATGCACATCACCAGACGACTAACCTGAAGTCCTGGAAGGAAACGTCAACATGCCGAAGACGACTTGCAGCAGTAAGTAAAACGCGACCGAACAAGGCTCTTTCGATCCGTCAAAAATGTCACCGATCGCAGAATGAACTCTATCGGCAAATCCACGAAGTAGCTTCGCCGCCTGAGTCAGAAGCCCGACATCAGGAATCCCTTCTCCGTGTAAGAAGACCACCGCAGATCCCTCAGACACATCTTCCGGTCCGGCTTGCGACGCTTCCTCCTTGACAGCTTCCAGTTCTCCGCAGATTCCGCGAGTCTCTTCCTTCGCGTTGATGTTGTTGAAATGGATGGACTCCGGCTGGACGTAATCGGCCTCGGCCAGAATCGGCATGACGCTTCTCGGTCGGTCAACGACGTCCACGCCACTCTTCCCTTCCTCACTGATCGGCGTGGGAGTGAGTCTGGGTGCAACTCTTACTGCGTCAGTCTTGATTCCGGGTGAAGATTCGGCGATTGTGAGCGCTTCAGCGATTGGACTGGGGAGCGATGGTAGCTGGAAGGCCGGCGATGAGGATGATGAAGAGAGCTCGTCCTTGCCCCACTCGTCGTCCATGTGGGCGTTGTGCTGAATGAGGAGGAGGAAAAATGCGAAGCACTTCAGCATGGTGAAGGCCGGTGAAATCCTTACGAAAAAAGTAACAGGATGAAATTAGTATTGTACCGTTTAGTTGGTTAAAAAGAGTTAACGTATATTTTAAATGGCCGAAAAACTAACTTTTGATTTTGAATATAAAATATGGGTATTGTACTTTATTTTAGTTTAAATCATTGAACAACACATCAATATGTAAAGGGACATTTAATGCTTAAATCCTCAAAATTTATTTTAGTAAATATTAATACATTTAATTTAAAAATGCTTATTACAGGTGCCGGCAGCAAAGTTGGACCAGTTTGCGCAAACGAGTTTTTCACCGTTGTGTGTATTTTATTCTATTTTTTTGCGTTTTCAATCTGAAAGCCCTTTGCGTCTAGCATTTGAATCACCCTTCCTTTCCAGGATTTCATAACATAGCGACAAACGCTAAGTGGGAATTCCTTCCAGACCTGGCGCGCTGCACGTTGCAAAACAGGGATGCCTTTGGGTTTTTTCTCAAAAATTGATTTTTTAAAAATCCCGTTCGGATCGAAATCCATAGGACTCAGGTCAGGGCTGTTGGCCATTGAATCCTCTTTCCCGATGTACTTGACTTTTTATGATTTGAGGTAGGAATAAACCGCAGGCGTCGTGTGACTGGAAGCTCTATCAAAGTCGAGGACGACTTTGTGTTTTTCTCCCGGGTAGAGTCTGGGGACGTCTTTTTCTACTATTGGCTTCACGATATTGTTGAGGAAGAACGCTGAATTGACTTCGCTGGTCGGTGGGACGAAGTAGATGCCCGTCGCACCGCAGTACGACACTCCTGCGGCGCACATCACCTTTTTGGGGAATGTCTGCTTCCACTTTTTGGTGCGACTTTCCGGAACTGGTTTTCCCTTTTTCCGGTAGTAACAGTCCCGGATTCCACCACAATCATTCATAGACTGCCAGAACTCATTAAAAAACACTACATACTTCCATCGATCAACCCTCAGAAGCTTGAGAAACCGAGGTCCACAGTCAAGACGCTGCTGCACTTGCTTGTTTGACAGGGCATGCGTTTTGGTCTTCTTCAACCAGTCCGATTGCAGATTTTCCCTCAAAACTCGACGAATTGTCCTTTCAGAGACATCGTACCGTTCAGTCATTTGGTCCAGGGTGGGAGGATTATCCACATTCGTCGCTGCGTTCACTTTTCTGATGAGATCCTTGGTACGCTTGGACGGCAGGCACTGGGGATCGAGCTTTTTTGCTGGTTTGAGGATTCCTCGCTTCTCCCGTTCAAATTCCGTGATAACGCGAGTGACAGTAGACTTCGAAACCGAAAAGGCCAGGTCAAACAAAGCATCGACTATTTTTCTATGAGAATGGCCGTTTCGATGGTGGGCCAAGATGGCGCCCCTCGTTTCAGAATTAATTGGAGCAAGCATGGTTGATTGTTCAAACGTCAACAAGTGGTTTTTTACAACGGCTGACTTGGTTTTACTCAAAAACAATGTGAGATGGGTTGTTACAAAAGAAACCAATCAGCTGTGCGATGGCGCGCAAACTGGTCCAACTTTGCTGCCGGCACCTGTACATGTTTGAATCTAATACGCACCAGCAATACCCAAAACGTGAAATGTGATTACTTTTAAATAAGTACTTATTATTTAAGCAAGATTCGCTGGGGTTACAAATTCTAAAATTCTACTTTTTATATTTAAATAAAAATCCGATATAAAATAAAGCAAGTTTAATAAAATGCAACGGCCGCAGCAAACTTAATCGATGACGACCGTGACGCCCTCTGTGAGAGGGATCATCAATTCACCATCCAAGGTCATTAGACTCGCTTTCGATATTTTTCTCAGAATCATCCAACATTAACTAGTAATTTATTTTGGGAGAAGAAATGTAAAATGTCTGATAAACATGAAAGAGAATGAAACAATCTCACAACAGGAACTACATTTTAGAAGGGAAAAAATTCGAAATCAGATTAACCAATCAATGAATCGATCGATGCCACGCATATAGGAGCCATCGAATTCTCCAAAAAGCTGATTAAGATGATTGGCTGATTCTCTATAATCAGCCATCCTGAAAACGGAAAGTCCAAAGGATTTCAATGAAAAATTGGCTGAATTGGTTCGGGAAAAAATGAAAGAAAATAGAATGGTGGCAAAACAACATGCAGAATTGAGGTGAGAACCAAATTTCTCCCCAATTTTTTTCTATACCTGCCTGAAGAGATGAGGTGCGGGATTCCCGTTCCAGGGATTGAGAAAAATGAAGAGAAAACTTTTCCCGTGAAAGAAGTAGAATATGGGGGGGCAGAAAAAGGTGAAGCAGAAACAGGGCAAGCGGCACTTTGTCTTCTCCGCAAATCAAGAAAACCAAAATGCCAAGAGGTGTTTTTCAAGACAAAAAAGAAAACGGACGAAGGACGACTGGGTTTCAAATTTGAAATTTGGCTACGTCCAGTTGATTTTGCGTTGATTGATTTGCAGTCCGAATTAGTACGAGGAAATAGTACCCGTGTGCTCGCGATCTGAAGGGACAGCTAAGTCCCGCCTCCCTCAGTATAGCCCTGCACTCGATTGAACATTCAATCTGATTCACCCTTCTCTGATTGGCTGATTTCTTACAGCTTACTCGCTGTGCTCAATGGATTGATTGTACAGTCGTCCTTTTCCGTATATTTCTCCCTACAGTGCTAATTTGGTGAACGGTACTGAATAGGCACGACCCGGGTTGGTTAAAATTCACGGGTAGGGCAGAAAAGTGTCCCTTGAGATCGCGAGTGTACGGTAAATGTACATTGCGTGGCGAAAAATAAAAATTTACCTGCTGTATCAATAAATCAAGGGATAGCACGTCCACAGTGTGTAGCGCCCTCTATAATAGTTTCATTCAGTTTTACATAATAAAATTAGATCTCATTTTTCACCGATTTTCTCGGCGGAAATTTTAAATAAAGAATATAAAAAAATAATCTAACAGAGCAGGATATTGCATCGAAATTAATCGTCTCAAATTTTCAACACAAAATAAAATTGTCCGTCACGCACACGAAGCAATGATCACGTACCGTATCCTGCACCCTGCTGCAATAGTTGGTTTCGTTTATCGTTTATCGCTACTACCTAGTTACGGTAATAGCTAGCCGCAACGCAATACTAGTAATATACTATTATACGGAATATATCGATATAGTCTACTAATCACAAGAGCTGTTCTGCGCTAAAGCAGGACTAATATCACAGCCTCTTTTGCACTGATCAATCTTTGCAATCCTCGAGCCAAACTGCATCGCCCGCTTTTCCAGCACCGCCACCGCAGACAAACCCATCCGCCGCACATACAACCGCAGCAGAATCTTATCCCCCAGCCCCCGCGGAAGATCCATCCGACAACGCAGCCTCACCGGTAGGTTCAGCAAGAACTCCACCACCTTCTCATCGAGAAACGGATATCGCGCTTCTCTGCCGTGATCTGCGATCACTCGGTCATCTCGTCCGCAGTTGCGGCTGCCGATCCTCCAGACATCCATCGTCATTTCCGCCTCCATCGCGGTCCACCCGTCTTGTTGGAACTTGGTGCGGTGTCGGGAGTAACCGCCGAGCAGCTCATCCGCACCCAACCCCGACAGCACCACCCGAGCCGGCGTGGTGTAGGCCGTCCCGTCGGGCAGAGTGCCCGCACCTCGTGCGGCAAACCACAACACGGTGGCGAGGGAGCAGTCCAGAACGGAGGATTGCGGGGCGATGAGTTTCCATAGGCGTGACTGTCGAACGGCGTCCACGTGGGATTTCGGAATGTCGCAGGTGAGCATGTTCCACTGACGGTGAAGGAATTTTGTGCGGAGAATGTGATAACCGGCTAGGGCGGTGATTCGATCGGGAGCGGAGGATGCCGTTTCCAGTTTGGCGTCAGTTGTGAAGGCCACCTGAAATTATTGAAAGAATTCGCTGAGCTAATTACTTTTGAACTGGATATGTTTAGTAACAAGTGAATACCTCAGATAAAAAAAGAGGGGCAAACAGTACGATAGGAGAAACAGGCAGATGGTCAGGCAGACGGAACAATACAGACATCCACAGATAAACAGATAAGCAGGTATATAGGTAAGACCAGCCAGCAGACAGACATACCGCTACAGATGGACAAACAGACAGGCAGACAGACAGACATAATAACATGAGTTATCCCTAAGAACAGGCAAACGCTTACAGAGACCGACGCACTGATACAGACAATCAATTGGACAGACAGGCAGACTAAAAGACAAGAAAACATAACAGAGAGGCAAATAGACGATGAGACAGACAGAGAGACAGACAGAACGACAACAGAATCAGACAGATAGACAGAGAGACAGAACGACAACAGAATCAGACAGAGAGACAGACAGAGAGACAGACAAAGAGACAGACAGAGAGACAGAACGAAAACAGAAGCAGCCGTGCAGGCAGACAGATACGGCAACTAAAAACCAGGACAGCTAGAAAGAAACAAGGAAACATGCCAGACTAACAGACGGGCAGGCAAACGGTTGAACATACAAACCTCAACGAAGTTTGTCTGTCCGTCTATCTGTCCAACAGCTTGTCGGTCTGTCTACTAGTTTAAAATCTCCGGTACATACGTTTATCAGGTCGATTGGATCTCCTGCCGGAACGTACTCATTCGCAATCATTGCAACAGCCATGGAGTCAATTCCACCGGAGAAAAGAACCGCTATCTTTGCATGCCTGCAGGCACTGCTACAGTGTTTGCACCAGGCCACTGCTGACTCACATCGAACCCGTACACTCTCTCGAAATACTGCAGAGAACCGTTCCACGAGATCTTGAACGGTACCATCCTCCAGAAGATCATCCAGGTAGGTCAGCGGTGTTTGCCCTGTCCAAGGCGCCGCAAAGTCCGCCGTCTGCTCCACGTGGACAGACACTGGCACGGATGCATCCTTTGCATCCCAAAGTTCAATTCCAACGGTGTTTCGTCGCATGAAACGTGCCAAATCCTCATCATCACCGGCATCCTTGCCGCGGATATCAGAAGCAACCCACGGCCGGTATGAAAACAGCAACCTCCCCTCCGACTTCTCCAGTTTGAACAGGCCATGTGGACTGACTTCGCCGAAGCATTCCGCATCACCATCTACTGCATCCACCGGGACGACAGATGACAGGATAACAGTTCCATCCGGTCGCGTCATCCATGTCAGGCTGCGGCGTCCAAAACGATCCCGCCCGAATACAAAGATATCCCGAGCGTGGTCATGATAGACAAAGGCCGCCGGACCGTGACATCGGCTCATCACTTGAAAAATCATCTCAAAATCGCCGTCACATTCGTTGAGTTGCTGAAAAAGCGCCAGGGTGTCACTCTCCGAGGGCGCGATCGTACCGAACAACTCACCGTTCCAGGCCAGGGAGTTTCCGGTTCGGGGATCCCGTACAGGTTGCCGGACGAGCTCAGAACCCCGCAGCTGCAAGACGCTCGCGTGCAGGTGAAAGCTGATCCTGTCTTCCAATTCCAAGGTTGGGGAAACAGCAGGCTGACTATTCGGCTGCAGACCATCGGAAGTGGAAGATTGCGCGGATACTTCTGGTGTCGTCAGTGGTTCCGCTGGTTCACTCCGAAACTTCAACATACTCACGTGAAGCAGAGATTTTTTTGCATCCCCAAATTCATCATAGTTGTTCTTATATAAATTGCATTTTGGTGGAGGAATCCGGCAGCCCGATCCGAAAAGGCAGCTGCTAGAGCAATGGGACTTCTTAACCGACGCCTGCTGCTCTACCGCACTCCGAAATTTCCATGTTTTTGGACACTGCAAAAAGACGGCATCATTATCATGACTGAATTTTGACTGGCTATTTATTTTTTGAGGAAGGTGAAGCAGGATCTCGCTCAGTGACTGAGAGCGAGCTGACAGGGCCGGCTTCCGACACCACACCCCGAGTGAACGGTTGATTGCATGAGTGACGAGTGCTTACAGTCGAACCAACTCCGGGCGCCACCGACGTCTCCTCTCCGTTTTCCGCAGTACAACAATCACATTCGAGCCCCCACGTAATTTCGGCATCTTCGTTCGACGGAATTGTGCGCTGACCGGTTACGGACTGTGAGCCGAATACGGATCCATCACTACCACAACTACATGTGCAACAGAAACCTTGCCAGTCGGGTCCTCGTCGGTCGATTGCCGCAAGTGTATCGGTTTGAAAATTAGGAGCCTGCGCTGAATTTGGCCAGGCAACAAAAAATATTCCACACATTTTCTTGGCGAGCGTTTCAGAAATACTCGTAAGGGCAGTAAGAAATTGTGTTTTAAAAACCACAACAAGTCAAATCAACTGTCATACGTCAAAGAGTATTTAAGGGTGCCAACCAGTAAACGGGGACAGCTGCCCACCCCCACCCCCTCCCCTTTTTGGTGGTACAGACCGGCTTGTCCCTTTTGCGGGGACACCGAAAATTGTTTCTTCAACCTTTTCTTAAAAGATTGCAAAAAAATGTTTTTGATCAGTGCCAAGTTCAAACTTCGCCAAAAAATCCTGCCCCACCCCTTCACGTAATTCTTGCAACCACCCTAGCACACCACTGCTTGCCACTGTCAAGAACAGCTGATCCTCCGATGTCGCGTTGACGTGTTTGGTAGATTGCTCCTCAACGACTAATTGGTTAATTTGGCTGTTCCGACTTGGGGTTGATTGTTCGATGATGTGATCTATGAAATCGGCTTCAAGAGAGCATTTATTTACTGGTAATTTGAATTCCTGTTCTTCGCCAATTAAGAGCCTTCCATTTTTTATAAACTCAGTTAAGCTTTTCCAAAATGCCGCTTCCATGGAGGGAATCTGCTTCACTAATTTTGGCCGCGGGAAATGAGTTGAAGATCCTTTTTCTCCAACGAGCTGCTGGAGGATCTTTCTCTAAAAACCGCGTCTTCCCAGGTGAGTGCTTCCCCTTTCATCTCTCATCCGCCTTGGAATTCGATGCCTTGGAATTCGATGCCACCTTGAAATTCGATGCCACCTTACAACTCGATGCCATCTTGGAATTTTTTGTAGATTTAATTACTCCGTCAATGGTTTGTTTGTAGGCGGTGTGATTCATCCAGACGACTTTTCACTGAAATGGGAAGGCATATTGTCGAAGACGTCGCAAACCAATGCGCTCATTCCGCCGGGAGGTGCGCGTGCTCCGTGTCTGATCTCTAAGCCTGGGAGGTTGCCCGCCGAACTGGGATTTCGGATCTGCGCCATACGAGAGACATTTGAGGAGAGCGGAATTCTACTGGCCCGACCCAGGAGTAGGACAGCAACGCCTGCTGCAAGCCTTTCGGTAAATTATTGCACTTCGGAATTTTGGAATGCCTGAAGATTTCGTATTCTCGTGGCTTTCAAAAATTCCAAGGGGGTTTTGGGTCGTTATAGCTAGTTGTTCGAGCGGGTTGAGAGAAAATCGTTGGGGAATAGCGCCGTTTAATTATGTTCGTATAGATAGATAGTTTTATTATTCTCCCTCTTTCTCTAGAGGGTAGCGATGCTTGCGCATCTAAAATTAAGAGAAAGTCTCCACATCAAAAAGGCAAGTGTTTAGCCAAGTGATATTTTTACAATTTATATATCGATATAATTCAATTCGATGTTATTTGAAATCGCCAAAAATGCAAATCGATATTTACTGTTGAAAGCATATGTTTATTTAATCTCCCAAATTTAAATTAGCAAGTTTTGATTTACGTATTTTACCGTTTCATCTTAGATTCCGAATCGCTTTCTTTCAAATAATATTAAATTCGTGTTTTCTTTAATTGAGCTTTCGACGAATTCAAAATTGTTTATATTTTATTTTGAATTTCGGAAAATGCTATTTAACAAAAAGCCATTTGTTCGGGCTCCTCCGGTGAAGCAAGAGAAACATCTATGAAGTTGTATCTAATGGTTTTGTTACGGCATTTACTTAACGACAGTTCAATTTCTGACGTGGTTAGCGACGGTGCCGCAGTTGTCCATTCCATCCGTCTTTAAGCTTATTTTTCAATTTCAGGCAAGCGATTTGTCGGTATGGCGAAAAGACGTGCTGAAGGACGGCAGCAAATTTTTTGACTTATGCCACTCCCACGGACTGCAACCGGATGTGGACGCCCTGAAGATCTGGTCGGACTGGCTGACGCCGCTCGGACTGGAGTCAGGCGGCAAGCGATTTGACACGGTTTTCTTCGTTGCAGAAGGCGACGAGACCGCAATGAAATTCGAACTATCCCAAGAAGAAATGGTCGGCTATCAGTGGATGTCCCCGATGGAAGCGCTGGTCGCTTCGCAGTCGGCCAAATTGCGGTTGGCGCCACCCCAGGTGTATGAGTGCAGCCGGTTGGCGCAATTCAGCAGCGCAAAAGAGTTGTTGCGGTTTGCGAATCATCGGCAACAGTTTGGTTGCGCGTTGACGTTCCCCATTCGGTACAAGTGCAAGGATGGCATGGTGGCCATTTTTCCCGGTACGAGTCGGTTCTGTTGTCGGTCGGATTCCAGTTTGTGGACATTTGCCTGCTCGTTTGCCTGTTTGTCTGTCAGTTTTACTCCTTTAATGTACTAGTATCTGCCTGTCTGTTTGTTTCTCTGTCTGTCTGTCTGTCTGTTTGTCTGTCTGTCTGTCTGTCTGTCTGTCTGTCTGTCTGTCTTTGTGTGTGCCTGGTTGGCGGCCTGTCTGGCAACAGTTTTGGTTGTCTGCTTGTTTCACTATATGCTTACAGTTTTGTTTGTGTGCTTGTCCGTCTGTCTGTTTGTCTCTCTTTCTATCTACTTCTTTTTCTGTCTGTCTGTCTCCTTATTTTTCTGTCACCAATCCATTTAGCCAGATCTCTATCCGATTGTTCATGTATTTATTTTTTTCAACCGACCTGTCTGCTGTCTTCTTGGCCTATTGCTGATATTGCTAATTAGACCCCTTCTCTTGTAGGCGACGATGCTTACCCAGAGAAGCCAGACATGCTCGGCGAATCGCTTCCGCTCACATCAGACCAGACCCTTGCCGAGCTCCGCAGTGGTATCAAACGCCTACACCGCATCGAGACCGACACGCAAGATAAACTCTCCGCTTTCCATTTCAACATAACCCTCCGACCTGGTCATTGTGACCCGTTGGTAGCCAATCCGGAATCATCCATGCGGCCAAAGATTTCCCAACTGACCGGCATGTTTGCTTCAAAAGCTTCGACAAAATTGCGATAAAATTTAAATATTAAACAGAAACATTAACACAGAAACGAATGGTTTGGTATCACAGAGCGTAAGAGAGAGGAAGATGCGGTAATTAAAAGTAGACTACAAAGAACGTCGAATGGGCAGACTCGAGGATGTCTTTTCGTGGAGATAGATGCGATACACCAAGGACGCGGCCATTTGCAGGAGCAGAGCCCATAACGGGAAAAAGACGTAGCTCAACTGAATCACCACTACAGCTTGCAGTTTTAAGCAGATGAGCACCTGAAATTGGGAAGGCAAAAAACTAAATTACGAAAACTAATCTAATTTATAAACAATTAAATTCCTTTACTCGTACGAAGATTTCTAGTTTGATTGAAGTATTTGGTTGAGTGGTTTTTTAGTCTTGATGAGTTTTTAATAGGTTTTATTTTATTTTAAATTTTGATTTTTTAATTACATTTTAGTTTAGTAGTTTATTGATTCATTTAGTCGAATGATTTAGTAAGTGCCGTTGTTTTTTCGCTTGAACCTTTAGTGAATAGGATCTTTGTTTTACGTTTATTTTCCCAAAAACCATAACGAAATTAAATTATCATATTAAATTTATTAAGTTAGACTACGTATGTCGAATTCACAAAATTTTGCAATTGAAAAATCAGTTATCAACAGGCTTCGCTTTAATTTGATTTTTTTTGCAATCCCTCACCTGGAAGAGGATTTTGTTCAGCACCGCAGAGAGGTCCCACAGGCGGTTGAGGATGATGGCGAGCCGCCGGGTCGGCCGGCGTTTCACCTCCGTGATGGCCTGTGCGGTGATGTAGAGGAGCATAACACTATCAAACAACCACGCCGGGATGAGCACGTAGAACCAGTTCCACTCGAGGCGGCCGTCCAGTCGGAGTGCAGTGAACACCAAGAGGAGCACCACAGAAATCCTGCGTGCAAAAACGAAAAAAAGATCAAGAAACATTAGGAAGTATATTAATATACACCGTCTGCTTGATTCATTGACTGGAATGATTTAAAAACCAATATTTCGTTTTCCATCAACTATAATCGCTTGATTGGCCGATCACTGAGGGCTATAATTGATCAACTAGTTGGTCTATCGATAGACTGCTGGATTAATACTGGTATGAGACTAAGTGCTGCTTAATCTAATTGGCTTATCTTTTTTTCACTCAATATTTAAGACAGCTAATTGCAAGAAGTTGCGCGTAGTCCAATGTGTCTATTCTTTCTCAACCGATCGCTTGTCACTGCTTTTCAACTCAAAGTCCGATCATCGATTGATTGACTGATTGACAGAGCAAAGCAAATGAAAAATATTGTCTGTCGATTAATTGATTGATTGATTGATGGATGGATTTCGACAATTTGGATTTCAATTGAGCAGACCGAATCATCTGTGCCGTTACCGCACCGTACCATGTATAGGATCCTTTCAAGGTGACCGCCATTCAAAGTCTATCCAGGACGAAAGTATGTAAGTTTGAAGATCCAGTGAAAAAGAGAAAATTTAGGAGTAAGCTTTTGGTCCTCGAATCGGACCGGAATCGGTTGACTGTTAATAAGAACAACAGATGAAGTCTGTCACAACTAGAGATGCGCTAGAACCCATAACTTTGATGATTTAAAAAAAAAGCGACCAAAAAGTATTTCCGCTCCGCACAGCATTTTAAAATTTCTATTGATAACAATAAACTCCAGCCTGTGATGTCTTTTTGGAATGGAATCACTGCTGTTCCACTCATTCCACCGATTTCATATCCAGTATACCTCGCTACTTACAACCCAGGGTTTGGAATTAGGAATTTCTGGAATTGACCCTGGCAGACATTAAAATGTTTAAAATGTTGGGAAACTTTTAATATATACAGCAACTGAAACACATACGAGCTCAATGAGAGTTTTACCTACGATGTCCCTAATTATTAGTACTGAAGCTGTTTTTGTTGAAGCTTTGATGCCTGGATTTTTTTAGCGGACTGTACAGCAGCTCCAGCCGAAAACAAGTCTAAATTACTTTAATCGCAAATAAACATAGACTACTGTAAAACTTCCGTCCATGTTTGTCCACAAAAATGGAACAAATGGTTAAAACAGAAAAAAAGGGAAAGTGAGCTTTCAGAATCATTTCACGCCATTTTCAGCTGGCGCTATTTTCCTCGCAGGAGCCGCAGACGAAAACAGTTCGCGGACCTCCACCACCGACAGCTGCAGATCAGAGATTACCCGCCGGAATTCCAGCACATCAAGATTCACTCCGTTGTCATCGTCGTTCAGTGTGGGACCATCATCTATCACGCCCTCCATCGTGGGCATATCGGAATTTTCAACGACGCCCCCGCTGCCCTCGACGATATCCAACGCCTTGGTCATTCCTTCCAACAGGCTCTCCGACTGCTTAACGTTGCGAAGTGTCTGGAACTTGAGGAGCTCCACCAGACTCTCGTGACCCTGCGGCAAGCGGTATTGATTGACGGTGTGGTGGAGATTGATGAAGATGGTCTGGAGGTCGGCCGTGAGTTCCGTTCGCTGTTCCGAACTTGGATCCCTAAAGAAAAATATCATGCATTGATAGTGTAGAAAACTTCACCAAATTGATTTGTACAATATTCGACGAGCGAGGATACAGACAATTTTATACACTTGGTGATCTGTGATCTGGAGGCAGGCAGGCAGGCAGGCAGGCAGGCAGGCAGGGAGGCAGGCAGGGAGGCAGGCAGGGAGGCAGGGAGGCAGGGAGGCAGGCAGGCAGACAAACAGACAGACAGACAGAAGACTGAAAGTGACATGATAAATCGGCCAGAAAGAAGAAAAGGAAACATGGCAGTCATTATATCAATCGAAGAAACAAAAAACAAATTCAGACGATAAGTTTAATCAATCGATCAATCAATCTAAAAATCAATTAACAAGCCACGATTTTCCAACTGAAGAACGTCAGACTCAAAAGCTCAAAATTGTAGACAAATAAACGCCATTTCAAAATTGAAATATTAGTATCGCATATCCGTTTTGAAAGCGTCATACAAAACAGCAATCGCAAAAAAAATGACTGAGTCAAATTAGAAAGTACGAGTAAATCAGATGAACAATACTTAGAAGGCTCAAAGGGTTCACTTACCTAATCAGGCAATCGAGCACCTCGAAGAACTTTGAAATAGCCGACCACATCAGTCGCTTCAGCTGCTGCTGTTGATTCCTTTTTTCCTCCTCCGCGCCCAACCGATCGATACCCTGATCCTCCAGCTCGCGCATCACATGGTCGGTCGGGGTGAGGAAGCAGCCGAAACTCTCGACGGACCGATCACTCGGCACCGGTGGTGGTGAGGGAAATCGCGGTGCTTCGACGCGCTCCTCCCTGTCCTCGTTCCCATCACTCTCAGGGATTAAGCTGACCGGTGGTATGAAAACGTCGTCGTGAAAGTAGCGTGTGAAATAATCGAGCGGCGGAACGGGGTAGGCGCTGACAATGTCCGGGAGTGCGGGTGCTGCTGCGGCGGTGTTGTTGTTTTCTTCCTTACCAGCTGCAGCGGGGGAAGCGACGTCCTGTGAGGAGGCCATCCGTCGTAATGTTTACAATCCGTTGCGGAGGCACCTCGAATTCGGATATAATTATTCGATTTTTCTCAACAGAGTTAGACGTCAAATAAACATGCGAATAAATTATGCGAATCTAATGCGGCGAAATCGGGTGAGGCAAGACGAGGCGAGGGGGTTAATCAAACAATCTATCATTGCAACAAGCCAAAATACTGGATCATTCAGCGGCAGGGTACCGTATCGTGTGTTCACTGCGGCGAAGATGCGAGAAACCCCCGCGAACAAGATGTTTAAGTCTCACGAACAAGTATAAATATTTCGCGAACAAGTGCGGATATCTTGCGAACAGGTGTGACTTTTTCGCGAACAGATAAAAACATCCCGCGAACAACTCGGCTGAATACATAACAGAATAGCCTGCCTCTGCGAACAAATATGACGTCATTTCTCACAACACATTTCTCACAACACAAAAGACAAAATGCTGTCTCAGCTGCATTTGGCCTTCTCGTTTCTCCTATTTCTCATCGCGTCATCAGAAAGCATGACTCGGCAGCTGTTACACAACACTTTTTCCGCCGTTTACCTAACACCACCACCAACACCACCGATTATCCCTGCAGCTGCAGCGTCAGCTGCACGTACGATGCCCTTGTTAAAGGTGATAGCGAAGCCATCCCAATCCCAACTGCACCAAGGGAATGCTGTCTTCAATGGCCTGGCTGTGATAGCACGGTTGGCATCCACGGCCACCACGACGACCTCTACACCTTCTACATCCATACGCGTGGCTCCAAGATCACAAGCTGCCTTTGGCGTCTTTTGAAGGTGCACTTTCCCTTGCATTTACAGTGGGAAATTGCCATATATTCGTCGTCGACAACGACGCAGATCCCTGCGTCTGCCTCTACCTGTGGTAACGTCCTTGATTCATCACCTTTCTACTGCCTGCATCGCGTCCCTCTTACGGAACTCATTGCCCATCACTGCCTGCAGCATAGGCCGAATATGCCATTATGGAGTCAGCCGACTTTATAGCGAGCGATCCTGATCCGAATGGGAAATTTCTCTACTTTGCATTTGGAAGCAATCTATTTGAGGATCGCATTCACATTAACTGTCCGAGCGCTGAGCGGGTAGGCCCGGGCAAACTTTTTGGTGAGCTTTCAGTCAATTGATTTCATCGCTTCGTTATAGATATGTTAACTGATTGCTTGATTGCTTGATTGGATGAAGTGGTTACGCCTGAATAAATCTAGATGGTCGGTAGCCCTTAGATTGGTTGAATGATTAGACGTTGTGGGGCGTTCGATTGCTTGATAATCCGCTTTTCTCAGTTTCTGACGTGCTGGTTGTCTTTTTTAGGTTACCAGCTGGCTTTCAATTACAACAGTCTACGCTGGCGAGGACATGTCGCAACAATCAAGGAGAGCGAGGATGACCACCTTTGGGGATGCATCTGGACTATCAAGAACAGTGAACTGCATGCTCTTGATTTGTATGTTATCTTGTATACTTACAATTGTACTGGGCTGTTCGAGACTCGAATTTTGAGTACTAGTCTATTATCCTCTCCAGTTCGTGTAATTGATTGATCGTTTTCGTTTCGCTTTGCAGGCAAGAAGGTGTTCACTATGGCCTCTATCGTCCGCTCTCCGTCCAGGTAACATCACCGGAAGGCATCACACTGTCCGTTCGAACGTACCAGATGACCCGACCGTACGAAGAAGATGCAAAACCGTCCGTGGTCTATAAGCGTATCATTGCCTTGGGCGCGAAACAGAGCAATCTGCCTTCGGACTATCTGCAGTTTATCGACCGCATTCCAGATAATGGCTACGATGGCCCAGTGGAGGTATTTTTCAGCATTGTGCTGTTATAAGTTAGCTTGCCTGCCCTGTTTGTTTATCTGTCTGTCTGTTTGTCTTTCTTTCTTTCTTTCTTTATGGCTGTCTTTTTGTCTGTCTGTCTGTCTGTTTGTCTGTCTGTCTGTCTTTCTTTCTTTATGGCTGTCTTTTTGTCTGTATGACTGTCTTTTGGCCTGACTGTCTCCTCTTTGTCTCTCTGTCTGCCTTCTGTCTGTCTGTTTTTATGTGTGTCTGTGTGCGTCTGTTCGTTTGTTATTCATCTTCTAAACGTCTTTTACTACCCCATTTAGGTGGAATGCAATCTAGCTTACCGCCAAGACTCCACAGAGCCTCAGTTTGTACGACGACCCAGTTTATGCATGGACATCAATGTTACGAGCTTGGGAATTGCTGGAGACCCGGAGCGACTTGTCCCCATTACCGGTGCCGGTGGGTGCTGAAAATTCCCTCGAGTCGCTTTGCAAAACTCACCATCGCCGTCATACCTACGCTGCTTCATTCAGAATGCTGTCGCAAGGATCAACTTGCCTGGTGCTGCTGCTGACTTACTTTTATGCCAAAATGTGCTTCAGTGAAAGTAGAGTAGATAAATTTATTATTATCACTTTAGCATAGATTCATCCCACAATAGTTTTATCTATCGATACGGCCGGTTTCCTAGTTTTTAGTCACTATCTCCGCCGGTGTCGTCTTCGTTTATAGCTGCGATTTCTTCGAGGCCTGCGTGGAGGTCGTCGTCCCACGGGGGATTTTGGTTCAGTCGAGCTCGATAAAGTTGATTGATGCGGCGCATGGCATTGAGATCTTCGCGACGTTCCTAAACGAGAAGGATATTCCAACTAACACATGTATGGCGTATCTCCACGTCGGACAATGGCAATGGGCTGAACCCAAGTATAAATTAAAGTCAAGCAAGAGTTAAGCAGCAGCGATCTTCGACGAAAATGGAGGCAACATGCAAACGAAGTCGCAGACTGGCCAAGAGGCACTTATGCTATAGTTAAATGACTGACACGCATGCGCAGACAATCAGTCATTTAGGCAGCATAACAGACAGACAGGAGTCATACAATTCAACAGACGGATGGACAGACAGACAGACAGACAGACAGACAGACAGACAGACAGACAGACAGACAGATAGACAGACTGACTGACTGACTGACTGACTGACTGACTGACAGATAGAAAGATGGACTTGAGAGTAACTGCTCCTTTTTTTCCATTTCCATAGTTCTTAGCATGTACTTTTCATCCAGGAGCTTCCCTCAAACTGAAACTTTAGCCCAGTGCGAACGTCCCGACAAACACCACAAATGCAATTACATGAATCTGAAGGTTAGTAATATTCAAGCCTATCAGTCTATCGTGCCATGGAATGGATTGCATATCCCGCATTAAACGTGTCCCAAGTTGCGCTCCAATGAAAGAGTGCTATTGCTTAGCCGCACGGGACAAACTCTCCGGAATGTCGCGTATGCATGAGTCAGAAGTCAGACGCTTGCTCAAAAAATAAATCAAACGTTTTCTTGTACGTTTTCTATTATCGTTTAACAGTGACACCTCTATTTGTGTTTTGATTTTTTTCCTGGTATCCCAATAACTTCCCCAGTCGCAAAATGACCAAAAAGGACTACGACCACCTGTTCAAACTGCTCATTATCGGCGACAGCGGTAAGTACGGCTCTCTTTGTCGTCCTTTTCTGGGAGGATTTCTCCTTCCATCAGTGCAACTCCGACACTATCGAACATGTGTGCGTTACTCTAACTACTATTTTTATTCCCGTAGGCGTCGGCAAGAGTAGTCTTCTTTTACGGTTTTCTGACGGCACTTTCACAGGTAAGATACTTCTCTTTCCTATGAAGTTTGAGGGTTAA
Source organism: Hypsibius dujardini (assembly GCA_001579985.1). Classification (NCBI taxonomy): domain Eukaryota; kingdom Metazoa; phylum Tardigrada; class Eutardigrada; order Parachela; family Hypsibiidae; genus Hypsibius; species Hypsibius dujardini. The sequence goes on along the minus strand of LRSR01005799.1, from coordinate 30,372 downwards.
TATGTACTGAGCATCTCGTTGCAGAACAATTATTTAGGTAGTGAAGCAATTTGATTTTTTACATTTTATTTCGTTGTTTGTGTGGGAGGGACATTGTTGTTATTCAAACAGAGTCGGGAGGTCCAGACTAAAATTTTGGAATTGATAATAAACTTGGGCTTACTTGGCTGACATCTTACAGCGTTTCAGTGCTAATTTTATTGGAAGGAAGGAATGATTGATTGATTTCGGTAGACAGCTGAACCAATCAATGAATCAGTCACTTGATTTTGATGCGTTTGAGCGATCACTTGCTGGATTGATCTGTCACTGCGTACTTTAACCAAACACAGAATACACCCGTTGTGGATAGAGGAGAGGAATAGTCATGCTATTCATTGACTAAAATAACTCTGTGATAGCGACTGTTGGACTCTCTTCTTTTTGCTTCCGTTCTGGATGCGGACGTCAGTTGTTTGTTGCTATCCAGACAAACATGTGCTTTTTCGTGCGTGGTGAACCGCCCGATCCGATGCTAACGGACTTTTGTGGTTTCTTATTTATTGCAGGATCGTACATTACGACAATTGGAGTCGATTTCAAAATCAGGACGATAGGTGCGTCATAACCGGTTAATTGATTTCTTGTAGTTCGGAGCGAGCATCCATTAGAGCTTTCATCATGCTGACTGTTTCCTTTATTACAGTGGTCAACGGAGAGAGAGGTTGGTACATCGGTCGTTGCATCGCCCAGACATCCTATATTTGCTGGATTGTTAGACTGGATTATGGTTTACACAATCTTTTGACTTTAATGTGTGAAATATGTGTACCGTTTGGGTTTGCAGTGAAGCTTCAGATCTGGGATACTGCCGGTCAAGAACGATTCCGCACGATAACGTCCACTTACTACCGGGGCACTCACGGTGTGATTGTTGTCTATGACGTGACGAATGGAGAATCTTTTGCTAATATCAAGCGCTGGCTGGAGGAGATAGAACACAACTGCGAGGATGTCAGTCGCGTGCTCGGTAGGTTACATTATGGGTTCATAATGTTCATTCTGTCTGCCTGTCGTCTGTCTGTCTGTCCGTCTCGGGGTCTATCTCTTAGTCTGTCTGTTTGTCTATCTGTCTGTCTGTCCATCTCTCGGTCTGTCTATCTCTCGGTCTATCTCGCAGTCTGTCTGTTTGTCTATCTGTCTGTCTGCCCGTCTATCTGTTTGTTAGTCTATTTATCATTATATGTCTTTCTGTCTGCCTGTTTTTCTATGTTTCTATCGATTTGACTTTCTGTGTGTTCGTCTCTGTCTATCTCTTCAACTGATGTGGGTCTAACACTGGATCGCGTGACTAGGTCTTTTATTTACGTAGTTATTTTTCTTTCCAGTCGGAAATAAGGACGACGATCCAGAACGGAAAGTGGTTTTGACCAGTGATGCCAAACGGATTGCGGAGGCTTCCGGTATCCCTTTCTTCGAAACCAGTGCCAAGGAGAATCGTAACGTCGAAGAGGTTCGAATAAGGTTTCCGATTTTGTATCTGGTCAAATTGGGATTAAGTAGAGTGGGATTATTTGTTGCAGATGTTTGTGGCAATAACGTCAGCGGTGCTGACAGAGAAGAAGAACAAGCTTCAGAGCAGCCTTCCGGCGGACGTTCAGGGACGTCGCTTGCACGAACGCGGCGGTCCCGGCCGGACAGACAAGAAAGCTTGCTGCAAATAGCCTTGTTTATAATTTATCGTTTGTACTAGGTGACACTAGTGATTCCGGTATTTTTGTGACGTTTTTTAGTGTGCTTTACCTTGATTTGTTGTTCGCATTTGAATATTTTAGAATCAATTGCTGCCTGATCACACGAAATACAAATGCTAGAATTTGTTCCTCTTCTGACATTTTCTTTTGTGCTATTACCGCATCACATAATAACGATGCAGAATTTAAACCACAGTAATGACTAATCTAAAATGTATCTGATAATAATTTCCAGTTTTTTCGGGAGCGTCGTGCGCGCTGCAACTGCAATGCTGCAGCGCCACCTGTACTATTATGATTGCCGTATCTCCGCAGTGACGTATCCCATCGACCGTGTCAGCGTAGATAATTCACATCACGTAGGCGTGGCCTGCAAGGCTGCAATACCAGAAATTCCCCCATCACACAGTCGAAGCCGTTCTCCATTTTGTTTCACCACGCAGCACGTCGCATTTTTCCTCATCCCCGATAATTTTCCCCAGCTGGAAAAAATATTTTCCATCATCTAATTTTTGTCTTGAATTTTTCCGTACAATTTTAGAGAAGAAAAAAATGTCGACCGCAAACGGTACCAGCACCAGCAGCGGCGGCATCCTGGAAACGATTGCGCATGCTGCTGGCAGCGCAGGGGACGCAATTGTGGAGGCGAAAAATCAGATTAAGAATATGATTGTCGGAAAACCGGCCGCCGAAAGCAAAGGCGCCAATGGCAACGGAAACGGCGCTGGGAATGGACATTCCGGGGAAAAGGTAAATTTCGATAATTTTACCGTTGGTGTGGACGCTTGATTGGCTGATTTGTTCAGCAGTTGAGACGTGCAACTTTTATGATAGGCCGCAATAGTTGATTGCGTGATTTGATTGGATCGTATTTTTTCTCCGTTGCACTGCCCTAATTTTATGCCGGCTGTCGTTTCTTTGAATTCTTTAACTAAATTTGATTTTTTACCCCTAAAATTTAATTGAAATATTTATCTCAGGTTTTTAAACCGGTTCAAAAATATGTTACATTGCATGTAAAACACATTTCTGTAGTTTGACTGGAATTGAATTGATAATTGAATTGATTGTTTTGTTATGATGTTTTCTAATTTAACTTATTTACCATGTTAGATTTGTTCCAACATCATTTTTTTGTTTAATTTTCCCAAATAACATAGGAATGAAAATGAAAAAGAACACTAGAGAATTCATATTGAAAAAAATATTGGAATAATAATTTCTAATATTTTATTTAATATGCCAGGGATCATTCTAATTAACAGTTATTAATATATTAGATACATATATTATTATTACATATTTTTTTCGTTTATGTTTATGGCGATCGCTCTATCGATTGATTGAGTGATTCGAAACTTGATTTCTTTCCTCTAGGACGGATCAGCTGAATCGGACGTGAGCGAGACGGATGGCGCTGTTGCGGAAGCCGGAAAAAACGGCGGGGAAGCTACAGCTGAAAAGACCGCGACAACCACTGCCACCGAGAAGGCAGCCTCAGCCGCCGCTGAAGAGCCGGCTAAGCGAGGACGAGGTCGACCGCCGAGAGATGGTGCTGCGCCGAAGGCGGCCAAGCCAGCTGCGCCAAAGAAGAAGGCCGCCACACCGGAGAGCGCGGGCGAATCAGAGGAAGAGGACGATGATGATGACGACGCGTCAGCCAGCGGGAAGAGTGAAGACTCTGAGGGCAGCTACGCCGGCAAGGCGAGCAAGAAGAAGCCCGCGAAGGGTGCTCCGGCCGGAAAGCGGGGTCGTGGTCGCCCACCTGGCAGCGGAACGAAAGCCAAGGTCGATGGTACGTTCTGATTTCTTTAAAAGTAATTAACAGATTTCGTATTAGCACGTTGTTTAGATATTTTTAGTTGAAGTTACGGAAAGGGTGTCAAATGTTCCATTACTTTTTGAAATTGAACGTTCGAATTAAATCACATTCGAAGTTTCGCCGACGTGCCGAGTGTCCAAAAGATATTTTGGGATCGCCAAATTAACGGAAATCCTATTTGCAAATTGATCTTTAAACTGAAGTTAATTCCTAATTTGTTTGCTTTTATTAAGATGTAAGTGATCTGGCATTTAATTGGTGCCCAGTTTTATTTGTTCACTTATCTATTGCAGGAAAGAAGGCTCCGTCACGTGCCGCTGCGAAACGCAAGGCCAAGGACTCTGACGACGAGGACGAGGATGAGTACGTCGACTCAGACGCCTCGCCGTCTAAGCGGGGACCTAGTCGCCAGGCCCGCGGTAAGGCCACATATAAAGAGGCGGACGACGACGATGAGGATTACGACGTGAAGAAAGACAACGCTCGCGCACGTGGCGGCGGTTCGGCCAAGAAGCCCGCCGCCGGTGGAGGCGGCAGGGGCCGTGGCCGACCCCCGAAGAAGGTCGCCAAGGACTCAGAGTCGGAAGGTTCCGATTGAGACAGACTGATCTGGCGAGCGATTCGGGAGTTCGAACGCAGGGCGACCTTGAAGAGAGCGAATCAACTTCACGTTAACCCCCCCCCCATCGACAACATGTTTGGAAGAGCGCGCGCTATTTTCCTTATTCTTGTATCTCAGTTGGTTCTTCTGTAGTATTTTTTATTCAGCACGCATGCGTGGAAATATTGGTTTGTGTGTGTTGAAAAGCTTTGTCACTAGTACTGTACTGCAGTACAGTAAGTCGCTGGCATGGTCTTGGTCTGTAGCTACCATTAACTGTGGCTTTGTATTTTTAGTTTCAAATCACGCGCACATTACCTCATATATTGCATAGTATCTTGTGTTATTCTTTCCGCTGGCTTGTTTGTGTGGTTGCCTCGGCTCCTTGTATGATGTCACGTTTTTCGTACTTTATCCTATCCGTTTCCCACTTCCTCCAATGAATTATGGGCGACAGTGCCACCGACCGAACGAACGAACGCAGTTTCATTGAAATTTAATTTCCTAACTTCATTTACCAATCCCGAAACATCCGAAACCAAGGAAAGTGTTCGTCAGACTGCCGAACTGCGTCAAAAGGAGAAAACCATGGCATACTGGACCAGTTTCAAGCGACACGTAGTCGATTGATCAGTTGATTGACGCTCCAACAAGTGATTCAAATCAGTGTGAGATATCGATTGCTTGATTGATCGATTTAACTAGGCCAAAAATCAAATTTCTCGTGGAATTATGAACAGACGGCTTTCGGGAAAGCCCCTTTCCCCTCTCTCATCGAGCGTCAAAAACGATCAGCCGCTTGGTCCGTTTCTTATACATGATGCGGTAGCCGCACTCCTGGCAGCGGATTGGTTCGCGGCCACGAATCCCGTTCTCCCGGTGGCAGTCCCCGCAGATGTACACCACCGCCTTCTTCTCTTCCTCCGGGATCGTCTCTGAATGGCCCATTTCCCGGCCAGACAGCCGGCTACCGCGGGACGACGCGCCGGCGCCTGACGAAGACGCGGCCTCGCTGTCGGCCATTTTTTCCCCTGAGTTTGATGAAGCCTAAAAGAAAATATCTAATAAAATAAGCAAATACTTCCGAAATGTCGCCGTGGTTGCTGAACTGATATTGAGAGTTGTACCGCGTAATCGGGAAAAATTAGCGCAGAGAGAAATGAGAAGCAGTTTTCGCGGCGAAGAAATTTTCCTCAGCCGGTTCTCGGGAATATTTCTCGAGGAAAACAATCCCGCAGTGACGCTCTACCCAGGTAGATATGCTTCCGAATTCAGGTAGATGTGAGTGGAAGATATCACAGTTGGCAACGGGAGGTTACGATACTTGGATTGAATTTACGACCTGACCACGAAAAATTAAGTCTTTTTAGTTCTCAGAAAAACTTCAGAATGAAGTGGAACAGCAGATCTAGTCGTTCACAAGCATTGCAATACTGTGGTCTATGTTCTCTAAACATCAATCAAATTGATCAGCCAGTAGTTTTAACTTTAACTACAGGTGGCGCTGTCGATTCTTTATCCAACAAGAGCGACCCACCGATTTGATGGTTTGACCGACAGTTCAGCAGCCTTCCTCTTCACTTTTTTGCGGCCAGTTTATCGGTTTCCCTACTGGACTGTCCGGCTTCGACGGACTGACCCGCAACTTTCAGGCTTTTCACAATCACCGCAATCACTTTACAGCAACGACAGCGAGCCTCGCTGCTGCAGACTTAAAGATCTTCCACACTTCCGTGTTTCCGGTTGAGCCCCCGGCCTTTATTAGTTCACAATACCACCGGTAGTGACTGGTCATTTTCTATCATGGGCCTTGCCAGCACGAGGGATGTACTAGGAAGAATTCTACGATCACTACATTTCTGATAACTGCATCTTAGGACTCGCTGACGGTTTCTTCGCGCGATGTCTGATTCCGGTTATAACGGGGAAATGAGGATGGGCATGGACGCAATGGGTGTCCAGTACAGCGCTGCAGACTTCACAAATGTGGCGCTGAAAAATTCCACGCCAAAAAATGGTGAATTCCACACTTGAATTGAAACAATAAATAAACATATAAAATGTTTCTTCATTAGCGTGATAATATTTTGCTTTGTTTAGTTAAAAGGGGCTTTGGAAAAAGAATTACATTAGAATTCAAACGAAGAACCAAATGAAAATTTGTCTTCACTGTTGTAATATTTTTGTTTTGTGAACCATATAAAATTATTTGTTTTTGAATAGCGCAATATTATCGTGCTATTTTGTTTCGTTAAAAGAGCTCTGAAAAAAAGAGCCTTGGATAATTTGTGATTCTGGCGAAAAATGGCGTGTCGTCACTTACTATACGCGGACACTGATGGGAGACTGGAGTTCCCCGGCCAACGGCTCCCAGATGAACTGCAGCTCGCTGATCGCCTTCTGACCGTTGTCTGTGTGCGTGACTGCCGCGCGGCTGTTGCAGGCGCTCTTCGACAGGCTCGGCACGTTGCTGCACTTGCCGACGAACCGTCCGGTCGCATCATCGCGCACCTGGATGAGGAACCCGGCCAAATGGAAGAACTCCCGGAATTGGTCGGTCCCCGAGCCTTCCACCGAAATCTGCACTGAAAAAGAGACATCATAGCCGAATATGAATTTTACTTATATATATATATATATTTATATTATTTATATATTTATTGAGTAATTTTACTATTTTAGTATTCACTGTATGTTAAGTATACCACAATACAATAAACGAATCCGACATTGTAATTTAATTGTATAAACGTGAGAGAATAAAAGTTGCGACTGAAAAATAACGACGTTAACAGATATTAATTAATTAATAGCGTGTCTAACTAACTAAATAACTTCAATGTAATGCAGTTCAATTCACTTACGCCCGACGTTGTTCTGATCCTTGATGAGTGGTTTGACGATTAGTTTGTAAGGTGCGACACTGTTCTGTGCTGGCATCGGATGCTGCGGGAGCAGATCATGGCAGGACTGTAAGGGTGCCCCATTGGGAAAGGCGAGAACTTTATGGGTTGTGATGAAAAGTGTCCAAGTGAATATGAACCGGAAGAACAATAGGAACGCACTCATGATTGCAACGCACTTATGAACACGCAGTTATTAGTTATTAGTTGAAGGAAGAGGGTGAGACGAAGCAAGACAAACAGAACAGATGCGAACTCTTGGAGTTTCCACTTACAATGTGACACAAGCGATGAGAACGGTAAATGAAGCGGATGAGCATAGCACATAGCACGCACGCGTCAAAAATATTCGCCTATCACATTTCATTCATTCATCTAGCCGAGAGCCATTTCCGAGTTCTTCAATATTCATGCATTTTCCTCGCTAGAGATGGCGCGTTTCTCGCTTCTTTCCTGACTTTCAGGTGATTAAGACTTTATTGACTCGCACTGATGTGAGATGCGGGACGCTGAGAGGATCGAGACGGGAGAACAAATCAGAGTCTGCTAGATAGTTTTGTCACACCTGACACACAAAAAGAGATGAACAACAATTACAGTCCACAAATGACAGACAGACAAACAGACAGAGAGGCAGGCAGAGCAGGCAAACAGCAGACAGAGAGGCAGGCAGACAGGCAGACAGGCAGAGCAGACAGACAGATAGACAGACAGACAGACAGACAGACAGCGAGACAGAAAGAGACAGTGTGTCTAATTCATCGATCGATTGATTGGGACATAAGCATCGTTTCTCACAGTTCTTTTCAATCTGTAATCTCCAATCCGTAATACTTGTTGTTTTTCATTTCTCTTTTCAAGATGCCGGAAGCCTCATCGAACCGGAAATTACGTCGAGATTTGTGCCCTCTGACGACAGAGGAGGAACGCACTCACCGAGAAGTCGGTCAGAACGCCTTTTGGAGTTTGTCATCCTCCAAAACTGGAACGGGCATTGAGCAGTTGCGGGACAATCGCCTCGACACCTTCTGGCAGTCAGACGGATCGCAGCCGCATTTGGTCAATATCCAATTTCCACGGAAGACGGACGTTGATCTCGTGGCATTATATTGCGATTTCAAAGCGGATGAAAGCTACACACCCCAAAAGTAAGTTTTAAAATAAGTGCAATACATGCTCTGGATTACTGTGGTCTAAGCATAGTGGATTGATTGATTTATATAAATGGGCATTTTGAGTTTTTTTATTTCTTGTTTTGTCTACTCGCTCAATCGCTTGATTGATGACTTTTTCTGTTTTGTGATGCAAGTTTGAATTCAAACTGGCATCATCCGTGAATTTGAAATTTTTGATCGTTTGTTGCGAATTGTTTGTTTTTGCATCAGGATTCAGTTTTTTATGGTATCGGTCTATTTTGATTGCATAAACTTCGAATTTCAGCGTGGATTTATTTCATTAATATGCCCTCGATTGATCAGTTGATTTACGGAATATTGTCATTGTGATTTATTGATTCCATTGTTATTGATTGTTATGCTACGTAAATATGTCAGTGCCACTAATCGTAGTTAGCCTTAGTTCATTCATACACAGTATAATCCTTTCATATTCTGTCTGTTTGCCTGCCTTCTGTCTGTCTGTCTGTCTATGTGTCTGCCTGTCTGTCTGTCCTTCTCTCTGTCTGTCTGCTCCTTTATCTCTCTGTCTATCTTTCTGTCTGTCTGTTGTCTGTCTGTTTTTCTCTGGTTGTGTCTGTCGGTCTGTTTCTATCTGTCTGTTTGTTTGTCTGTCTGATTGTTTGTCTGTCTGTTTGTCTGTCTTTTCGTATTTCTTTCTTTCTCTTGTTTTTATGTCTGCTCACTCTAAATACATTTATCCCTCGCATTTCGTATAAGCCCATTTTTATTTATTTCATACAGGATCACCGTGAGGACCGGTATCAGCTTCAACGACCTCCAGGATCTCCAGACGGCGGAATTCAACGAACCCAGCGGATGGGTGATCATTCGATTGGACAAGAAATTCGGTCGACCACACCGCGCCTGGATGCTTCAGATCGCCATCGTGTCCAACCACCAGAACGGACGAGACACCCACGTCCGGCAGGTAAAGATCTACGCGCCGGTCCCGGAGAACGCATATGAGAGCCACGCCGAGGTGAATATCCAGCCCAAGTTCTCCGACTCCGTGCTCTCCGCCTTCAATGTTCTCAGATGACACCGATGGCCCTCTGCCGGCGTATTTCGCGATAGAGCGGGCTGGTTTGGATCTCCTTACGCATACCGAGAGAGAGACAGAGAGAGAGAGCATGGAAACTGTACTCAAATGTGCGCCTTTCACCAAAAAGTCAATTAATACGTTCTGGAACAACTGATTTTGGAATTGAATTTTTGGATGTGATGGGTTTAATTGAGAAAATGGAATGTACAACTACACGCGAAGATCAAGCTGCTGAGGCGTTGTCTGGGTGGAGACGACGGGCTATGGCATTTTGTCGGTCTGCTTCTTCTTGGACTTTTTGGGGTTCTTGGAGTGACTTTTGGATTTGCAGATCGGGCAGATGGGAGCGTTACGATGGATGTCGTTTCCGCACGTCGGGCATTTCTGTAGGATAAGAGAAATTGTCTGAATTGACTATATGTAATAATGAAGGGCTCTCGCATACGTGCGATTGTGTCCGTGTGTACATGTCCATGTCTCTGAGTGCCCATCAGTAGAGTAGGAAGGTCTAATTGTTAGTTGTCTCTTGTCTGTGAGGTCGCTCTTCGAATCGTCCTGGTGTATTAACTCGCGTTTTACCTGCATATCTATTTGTTGGCTCAACGTTTTGTCGATCAGTATGTCCAATTGTATGCCTATCTGCCTGCCTGTTTGTCTGTCTGTTGGCTTGATAGTGTGTCTGTCAGTCTGCCTGTCCGTGTGTCCGCTTGTCTGTCTGTTTGTCTGTCTGTTAATCTTTATTATTATCTGTCTGACTGTCGGTCCGCTTGTCTGCCTGCCACGCTCGTCTGACTCTTTGTCTGTCGGTGACAAACAATTACCGGGTACATTAAATCAAGATGCTTGTCTGCAGACGTTAACTGTGTGTGCAAGTGAACGCACACGCATTAGTCTTTGTCCGACTCTATATAAAAACCTAATTTCCCAATATGCCCCATTCCTAGGGCCATGCTACACTGACCTTCATAGGCGGTGTCCGTTGCTTGATATTGATCCCGGAATCGCCGAGACCGATGTTCCCGCTGTTAGCCATGACGTTGGCGAGCAGAGAGTTGGCCGGCCCACCCGCAGCACCGCCGCTCGCATGATGGTGCAGTGGGTTGTTGAAGGTCGGCATGCAGGGGTGGAAGGCACCGTAGCTACCGGCCACGCCGTGGTGGTCAGCGCCGCCGCCGGTCTGGGACATCATCAGATTCGAAAAGTGAGGCTGATTTTCCACACTACAACGACGACATTCTCAAGGACGACGAATGAGGAGAAAAGTCGCAACGCAGGCAGACACGGCAGGTCCGTTTACATACCGAACGGAGAAGTACGTTGGTATATCGATGCCTTCGTCTGCCAGGTCGGGAGATCGCTCCACGTCCAGACTGGCGCGAAGTCGGTCGACATCGTCCTTCAGCGGAAGATACTCATCAACGAGATGGTCCTTGCTCTTGGAGAGGCGCTGGAGGTACTCATTACTGCCTTTCTCAACGGCGTTCATCTGTAAGATGAAAATCGAATGAATTGTCTCTCGACAGACCGGACTTTCCAATGAAGCAATAAGCGAAGTAAAAAGGTAGGCATGCTAACCAGACAGATTAAGACGGTCATGTATGTTGGGAAACCAAAAAGTTAGTCCAACAGACAGGCGGCTCAGATACACAGACGAAGGGATAGTCAGAAAGGCAGGCAGGCAGACAGGCAGACAGATAGACAGCCAAATAGCAAACAAACGGCGAACGGCAAACAGACAGGCAAACACTTAGACAGACAGATAGACAGAGATACAGACAGACAGACAGACAGACAGACAGACAGACAGACAGACAGACAGACAGACAGACAAACAAACAAATCGAAAGACAAGCAGGCAAGCAGATACAAATGCAAACTTTCGTACGCCGACCGATGTCAAGCAAATATGCAGACAGTCCAGACACAGTGCTAGAATAAGTTGTCAGTCCAGACTGTGTTGGGATGGTTGATGGTTCCAGACTTACATCCTCCAAGTCTTTGTTGACCTTCCGCAGACGGTCAATCAATTCATTTTTCTCCGCCTCCAACGCGCTGGTCTCCGACTTGTAGTCGGCCCGATTCTTTTCCTCTGTTTTCAGCTGATTATGCGTCGTTCGCAGTCGCTCCGTCACATCCAGCAAGGCATCATGGCGTCCCTTCAAGTCTCGCAGAGTCTCCAGCTTATACAGCCAATCCTCTTGCTGATCGCACATCATGGATGCGTGGGACATACAACCTTCACGTTAAAAAATACAGCAACTGAAGCGGAAGTTTGAATCTGATAAGTCAGAGAAACAAGTTGTAGACACTAAAAAGGAGTTCGTTGTTTCGTTCGGCAAAACTTTGTCTGACTGAGCAAGAAGAATCTATGCCTCTCTCAATTGCCAAAACAGCACACAATCAAGAGTCGAGAGACGCATTCCGTCAAACCGCAGAAAATCAATCCGTCGCTCCCTTCCTTTTCCTTCCCTTCCCTAGTCGTCGTGAAAGAAAAGAGTAGTATCGTATCTGGTAGTGTGAAAAGAAAGAAAGGATTAGTTAGCGTCATTCAGAATTAATTCAATCCATCCGGTTGAACCGCACCTAACGCTTTTCAATTAAATCTTATGTGTATAACATAGAGTACGCATAGGCGTTAAGCCTACTACGTACAGTGCCTTAAGTGGTTGGATAAAGAGCTAAATGCAGGTGCACTGTTTAGCGGACGGTGAGCGGGAAGTCGTTATGCCTGCCGCCTTAGGGCGAATGGTCAATTTGACAGATCACGTATCAACCGACACAATTGAGTGGAGAGGCAGAATTACGATTGCCCCGCCGGAGGCAGGAGAGCGCGGCGACCATAAAAGACGGAGGGAGTGCGAAATGTGCGGAGACAGCTGCAGCTCTGAGTGATTCTTTTCACACTTCGCGTGTATCATGTAGTCAGCCTTCATCGTCCAGTTTCCGGAAGAGATGAAACTGTTTACGCATCGGACATTGCAGTGTTTTACTGTGCGGCTGTAAAAGTTTAGTTGGATTTTGGGATACGTAGCAGTTTTTGCTAGTTAAATTTAAGCCAGACTACCTGCTCGAATGTGTCAGTCAGTCTGTCTGCCCGTCTGTCTGTCTGTCTGTCTGTCTGTCTTCTGTCTGTCTGTCTGTCTGTCTGACTGTCTGTCTATCCGTCTGTCTCTCTGTCTGTCTGTCTCTCTGTCTGTCTCTCTGTCAGCCTGCCTTTCCGTCCGTCCGGCTATTTGTCTGTCTCTATTTGCATGCCTGCCTGCCCGGGTACTACAGCATGACTGTTCAACACGCACGTCGCAGGCTTGTAGTAAATAAAATCGTAAGAAAGGTCCGTATGTCAAAAGGTTTTACACCTTCTACACCTCGTAGTGCAAAACAAGACTTTGCATAATTCACCTCCACATCACAATGAGAACCAATACCAACAATCTACATTGTACACGGCGGGGAAAATCCATTTTTGGTAAGAAACTGAGTCTATTCTCCGAAACTGATTCCATCCTCCAGACAGTCAGTCAACAGATTTGGTCTGACGCCGCGTAACACTAGACGTCTCCTTCGCTGAAAAAGAGCTCCCGCGCTCATTCCCACGCAAGCCTAGAGACTAAACGCCGATCCAACTTTAATACACCAGGACAACAAACACATCCCCTTTCTACGATTGCGACTGTGGCGGCGGCGGCGACTTCACCCCCGGGAACGGTTCCCCCGGCAGCTGCTTCATCCCATGCTCCTGCAGCACCTTCTCCAGGTTCTTCCGCAGCAGCATCTGGCCCTTCAGTGGCGGCTGGCCCTGCCCCTGTTGCTGCCCCATCGCCACGGCGTCCTTGACAATGTCATGGATCAACGCCTGTCCGGCCAGAGAGATCAGAATCCCAATCTTCGGGTCGGCAAAAGTGATGCCGGCTTTGGCCATGATGCGATTCAGCATCGCCTCAGGAATCATCGGCCGGATGTGCCGGGTCAGGTGCTCCAGATCCTCCGGTGAAGGATACGGCGGGAGAGGCTCCTCCACGATACTCTCGCTGTGCAGCATGGCCGGGGCAGCTGGAACGGGTGGTGGGTCGCTACTGCTCTTGGGCTTCCCGTTGGTGAGGGGAATCGTCTTACTGGGAGCAGGTGTGGAAGGAGCCGCGGCGGATTTTTTGACCGGAGCTCGAACGGCGGCGGTCACTGATGATGGTGTTGATGACGATGAAGGAAGGGTAGGTAGTGGTGGTGGTGGCGCTGGCGCTGGGGAGGCTTGGGAGTGTGCCGAGGGTGACGGTGAGGGTGGGAGCGGGTGTGGGGAGGGGGTCGTCGGTGCAGCGGTGACTTGGATTGAAGAGACCGACGGCGGTCCTCCACCGCCAGAGAACTGCCGCATCAGCGGGGATCCCATGGGGAAGGAGGGCGAACTCATGCTGCGCGTCGGGGAAGGATCTGAAAAAGAGAAAATAAACCCGGTATATTCTAGAGTCCAGTATAGCGTTGTATAAATATATATTCAAGAGATGTTTTAAATGGCTCAAAAAGCGGCGTTTGGTTTTAAAGGAAATAATTTTTTTCCTTAAAATACCAAAAATAGAAACCGATTTTTTTAAATAATTTTTTATTGAAATAAACTATGCCGGAGGATAAAAACTTATCGGATATTCTATTTAAACTTCAAACACGTTGTTTAACAACACTAGGCGAGTGGTTGTCACAATCAAGCAATCAATGGGTCCAGCTGCGAGTGTTCAATCAATCAACGCTTTCGTAATCATGAAGGAAGCCAATTATTAGTTGTATTTTAATGTCAGCTTATTTTAATTAATATCAATATAAATCATGTTGAAGATAAGCTGTTTCAAGGCCAGTTTAAAATCGTGAGGCTAATGTTTTGTGGGACTGGAATTCTGGCAAACAACGTCCAATCAATCTCAAGCGATCAATCAATGATGTTCTTCTTCGGTGGAAACTTCAGTCACACAATTCAATTAAGAAATCATTCATTTCCAAATTCAATTAATCTCTCGCTCCCCTCCCCCCACTTTGTAAATGTCTTATAAACAGGCTTCTTTCCTGGAGCCAGACAGCAGGAGTAATAATGTGCCAATAGGCATAAACACATCAAAACAAAGCAGATCTAGAGAGCACATCATTAACTTCCGCGTAATACGTCAATCAAGCACAGCGTTCCCATCAAAATCCCTAAATTCCCCCCTTTAAATCATAAACCCTTCCCACAAGGGAAAACAAACAGTACCCACTTGAATGATTGCTGGAATTAGAGAAGGGCTGACCCGGCGATCCGATCATACTGGGCGGCGGACTCTGCATGGCGGAAAAGGAGGAATACGGGCTCGGCAATTGGGAGGAATAATTTGCAGGGTTGTTGTTACTGTTACTGCTACTGCTATTATTGTTGTTCTGCTGTTGATAGCTCGACCGTTGCTGCTGCACCGGCGACGCGGTTGGATACGGGTAATAATGCTGATTCACCTGAAATATATTTTGAAAATTTCACTATTTTTTAAATCATACATTTATCGGATGAAAAGGGGAAAAACTCACATGGGATTGCGAATGCTGGGGAATATTATTATTATTTTGCGTCATATGGTGAGCCATCTGGACCAAATGCTGCTGGTGTGACGTCATGCCTGGAGAGGGAACAGACAAGGATGAGGACGGGGACGGACTAGATCCGGGGTGATAAATCGCGGGATGCGGCGACCCTCCTGCGGCTGATCCGGATCCCATACGTTGCTGCTGCTGCAGTTGCTGCTGCTGCTGCAGCTGCATGTGATGCAGCGATGATGGGCTGGATCCTGGGGGATAAATTCCGGAGTGCTGACTACCGGGATGAAGGGACCCTGGGCCTTGTTGTGGTTGTCCCGATCCGGATCCCATATGTTGTTGCGGTTGCAAAAGATGGTTCGGTAGTCCGCCGGAATTGTAGTCCAGCCATTGCGACGGATTATTATTATTATTATTATTACTGGGATGGCTGTAATTATTCAGGCCATTTCCGCTGCCACCTTGCTGGCCCGGATACATTTTACGTGTAATCCCCGCAGCTTAACGCCGATAGTTTAAAATTTTAAGATCGCAAAAATAACGCGAAAATCCGCTTCCGTATCCCAAAGTGAATGAGATGCAGTGAACAAACGCAGCCGTGGTCGTTGAAATAAGATGCAAAATTATTATTCCAATGTTGTTGTATACCGGATTGGCATGGGCATATACGATAACGGTGTAAGGTGTTAATGATTGTTCAGGTTTTGCGGTGGTGTGTGTGTGTATGTGTGTGTGTGTGGGAATGTGAAAGGAGGAAAGTCCATGGCATTGCGTGACACAGCGGACGCACTATGGTGTTTCGGTTTTGTGGCCTTTGAGTCGTTTAAAATTTACGGCACGCCAGCACCTATAAACGTCTATGCACACTCGGCCGGCTGGACGGAAGTTGTAGACGTGGTCGTCGTGTATGGACCGACTATTTTCACTGGCAGTGCACCTTGCTTGTCTTAAGCTGTACCTGTCGTCGGCGCTGCGGCGGCGGAGTAAAGCAGCCAAACAGCCTTTTTCGTCACAAATCTGCAAATGCAGAGCAATGTGCAATGCAGTCGGTGCGTGTCTCTCTCGGCTGGGCACACTATGACTACACACGTGGCAGAACCTTGCACTGACCGAGTTAACCCATTTAACTCGGCTTGTGTATAAAGCTATACATTGTACGAGTTATATGGCTTAACTCGGTTAATCCAAAGTTTTTGTCACGTGTGTAGGTACTCTTCTCATCATACTTTAGACAATTCGGTGATGGTTGACCCCATTTTTTGAGGCACACAGGTAACCATCCACAACTTTTTGCTCACGTAATGTACTGGTACTGCGAGATTTCAGACGTACAATTTTCTTAATTGAGCATGAGGCAAAGTTTTTATTTCGGCTCACCCTCCACTTGGTCGATAAATCGGCTCACTCATGGATTTCTCTTTGATGGCAGGTGCTTGATTGTTTGATTTGCTGTACAACATCCTAGTATAATATAGCACTTCTGAAAATCAAACAATCAAGCAGCTGCCATCAAAGAAAAATCCATGAGTGAGCTGATTTATCGACTAAGTGGATGGTCAGCCGAAATACAGACTTTGCCTTTTTACTGGTTTGAGGTAAGGGTCCTGGAATGGGCCACTTGACTTTCCCGTACTCTGGAATGGGCCACCCTGGAATCACAACTTCCACACAGGCTTGGCTATCACCAAGGTCATAAGCGACAGAGAATAATCGATAACCCGGTGGAACGCGTATCAGATGTGAAGAAAAGTTGTGGGAACGTGTTAAAAAACGAAATGATTGGACAGTTGGAAAAAGCTCACTCTAGAGGACGCTGAATATGCAGTGACTCATCTGTTTTCGAGTAATTTGCGACAGAGCGCCCCCTGCTGCCCGGTGGCCCATTCAAGGATACGGAAATTCAAGTGGTCCATTCCGGAGCTCTTCCCTCATACTCATACACTGTACTGCCGCAATTAAACCGGTCAGTTTAGCCGCGCCTCCGTCACACGCGCCTGTGTGTTGAGTGTGACCACACACACTCACACACTCACACTCACACAGGTCGAATGCGCTGCCCGGGTGCAAAAAGTGACCGGTTTAATCGCGGCAGTACGGTACTATAAATAATGCACGTGCATGCAGGGTCCGTTGAGATGGAAAGTTTAACTGAACTAAGACTGGGTGTGTCTTATTTCTTGGCTTTGCTTTTTTTTGTTGACTAAAAATGCTAAACTAAAGTTTATAGTTTCTAAACAATAAGTGAGAGAACCAACAAAGTAAAATTAGCCAACTTATTTCGAGTAAAACTAGACAGTATTTTTAGTTATTGAAAGTAAATTAACTAAACATCCTTAGTAATTAATTTTTAGTTTGACAAAAAAACCAATCCGTTGACTAATGTTTTTTCACGTTAGACAGGGACAGTCGTACTGGAGTGGAACGTGTACGCGGCTGTGTGCACCGTACACACAGCACAAACGCCGCGTGGCCGATTAAACGTTCCACAGCTCGTACGCTGTCCCTGTCTAACGCGAAAATACAGTAATTTCAGTTTTTCAGTCCTTTATTAAACCAGTACAGTATAAATTATTATGGCGGTTCACATTTGTACCCGTTTACCCAATAAAGCGTTAGGGAACAACTAATTCTAATCTTACAGTTTAAATTCCCATTAAATAAATCTGAGGGATCGTGGTTTTGTGGGTAACGAAAATTTAAAATACGAAAATTTAAAATACGAAAATTTAAAATACGAAAATTTCTGTAACTTGCACGAAGACCTTGCTATGTAATTAAACTTAAATACGTCTATTAATTCAGTTTAAAAAATGACATCACTACCCATCCATGGTACAAGCCGGAACCCTCGTAAGAGTCGCAATCGGACAGTGAGGTGCTGTATGGCTCCATGTTCAGAGAAATAAACAACTTTTCCCAACCAATCCCGATGTCAATTTTCAAATTTGGAATATCTAAAAAAGTAGAAATGGAAATCAGGTTTCCTCAGAAAGCCGCCAACAGAAAACCGGGCTCAGGGGAACAAGAACTGCCCGGCTCTCCAGCCGAGACAGGGAAGACCCTGGGGCCCAGCGTTGAGCTGAAATTTCTGCCAGGATCCCTTAAATCACTACAAGCCAAGCTCGGGCTCCGCCCTCGCTTGTTTGGTTTGAATGAACATTAATGAAATTTACCAGATGGTAAACTTACACTGCACATAATACAATACTGTAGTTTCGCGTTAGACAGGGACAGCGTACGAGCTGTGGAACGTTTAATCGGCCACGCGGCGCTTGTGCTGTATGTACAGCCGTGCTCACGTTCCACTCCAGTACGACTGTCCCTGTCTAACGTGAAAATACAATAACTTCCTTCCTATGTTTCCCATCGACTGTTCGTAAATTATGATCAATAAAGAAATTTGGCGCGCTTGGCAGTTAGATTAATACGGATTGCGCAGCGCCCCCACAGTGCACCGTCAGGGCAAAAACGTGGGTTTTCCCCATACTTCCGTTGGGAGAGAGAGAGTGCAACGATGAGGAGACTGATCCCTAGACAGTACTCTAATAAGGCAGCACACAGTATGAGGGAAGGGCCCTGGAATGGGCCACTTGAATTTCCGCATCCTGGAATGGGCCACCGGACGGCAGGGGGCGCTCTGTCGCGAATTAATGGAAAACAGAGGAGTCACTGCATAGTCAGCGTCCTCTATAGTGAGCTTTTTCCAACTGTCCAATTATTTCGTCTTAAAACATGTTCCTACAATTTTTTTCATATCTGATACGCGTTTCACTAGGTTGTCGATTATTTTATGTCGCTTAGGATCTTGGTGATAGCCAAAACTTGTGAGGAAATTGTGATTCCAGGGTGGCCCATTCCAGAGTACGGGAAAGTCAGGTGGCTCATTCCAGTGCCCTTACCTCATACCAGTATGATACACACACACGTGGCAAAACCCTTGCGCTGACCGAATCGAGCACTTTAACTCGGGCTGTGTGCAACAGCAGCAGCCATACGCCAAACGAGTGTAAGGGCTCAATTCAGTTAGCGCAAGGTTTTTGCCAGGTGTGTATTTGCTTTCCCCACAAACTATCGTACTGCGCATCAGACATCCCTGTTCCTTCTTCTACGCCAATATTTTTTTCTGTCAAAATGTTCTCAGTTTTTTTCTGAAGTCCAAAGGGTTATTGCTTTTTTCAGGCGGTGGCACATATTTTTCCTACAAGTAAGTTACGGTTCTGGTGTTTCCGTATACACTTTCCTGATTCATTTGGTTCCCACTCGCGAAAGATATCAATTTAGTTATATCCTCTTCTTCCGTTTTTATTCAAGGTCGGATTCTTGAATTAAGGACTGAGTATGTCTGTGGAACCGCACAAAGACGACCCTGGCGCTCCGGAAGACTCTGCCCGACCGGGTCAATACGGCCTTTACTACCACCATCACGGCCCGGGCTTGTGGGGATTATCCGTCGGCAAGTACCAGAAGACCGGTGTCGTTGATTGACTGATCAGAATAATAGTACACAGATTTCCCGTCATAATTAAGTCGAATCCGTTCAAGCTGGCTCAAATCGCTAAGTCACTCCCCCAACAGAGCGAGGGTTTTTTGCGGTGCAGTAACTGATTCAGCCAGAGTTTCACTGGGGAAGCACAATTTTGTTATAATATTTCCAATCAGCAGTCATCTACCGTATGCATCGCGGATCTCTGTCTAACCGTTCAGTGTAATCGGAATCCATATCTCCAGCCGTCGGTCTGTCCAGGCTTCCGTCCTTCTAACCGTCTGTCCATCCTTCCAACCATCCGTCAGTCCGTCCTTCCAACCATCCGTCCGTCCGTCCTTCCAACCATCTGTCCATCCGTCCATCCGTCCTTCCAACCATCTGTCCATCCGTCCTTCCAACCATCTGTCCATCCGTCCGTCCGTCCGTCCTTCCAACTACCCGTCCGTTCGTCCCTCGATCGCTCGATCCATCGTCCCATCTTTTCATCCGATCATACACCCGTCAACTTATTACCCAACCGCACATCCGTCTGTTTAGCCCTCCGCGTCTACGCGTGAGCAGCTTACTGAGGGAACACCTTTGTATTTTCCATCGAGGTCGGGCTGAAACAGCCACACGCTAGTCCATGACCCATACCGCGAGCAGACCGTGGATGGTTTGGAACATACCAACTGCCGAGCGTAAGGCCATTGGAGGGACGATAGGCAAAGCGAAGGTCCGATTCAAGGCTTAAGATAGCAAATGAGACAGATAAATAGACGGACGGACGGACGGACAGCATTATCACAGACGGAGAATGGGTAGTGACTTCGCATTCTTCTGGTGGATAGCGACTCAAATATTCCGCCGGAAAATCTTCCGCCATTTAAGTCAACCACTTTCTAAGCCTCATTAACATTCTTGTCTGTGCTTTTCCCGTTCCCCAGATGAGATCAAAGTCATCCGTGACTGCTCACGCGACGCGCACTGGAAATGGGCCGTCCCGGGGACCATCCTCGGTGGCGCGGCGGCCTACTTCGGCACCATCCAGAGTGTGTGGGGTGCTAATGCTGCGGCTGCACCGCCCGGCGTCCGCGGCATGCGCGGTTGGTGGCAGTTTTGGTTGGTCACCGCGTCCATGCTGCTGGGGAACCTGTCCGGACGTGCCCTGTACAACACTCTCGGTAACTGCCAGGACAAGATGGCCGCCCTGCCGGCAGACAGTACGATCGGGCAAACGGCCAGGGAGCTGAACAAGGCAGGGATCCGTCTGCCGCCGTACATGATCGTCGCCGGCGCGGAGACCGGACCGTGGAGCTACTGGGGCAACATGTGGCACGCCAACCAGGGCGGCAACTGCCGGGGCTATGGCTCGGGATATCGGTATGGAGAGCGGTCGTCTTCCGGGCTGGACTCGAAGTAGTCTGCACAATCCAGAGACTTCCTTACTGGATGAATCTTGCGCCTGTTTCAACTGGCTCAAAAAAATCTGTTATAGATGAACTAAAACTGTTGCATGATATATGGAGTAGAGGTACAATTTACTGTTGTTATTATGTTACATTTAGTTTGTCCACGCCTATCTACAGGCACACGATCACGATTAAATCGATAAATCATTTTACTCACAAGGTAGCTCTGCGAGCCTTCCGATCGTATTGAAGTAGTATTGAGTATTATAGTATTCCGATAGCCTTGAATTTAGTTTATAAATAACTAATTAAATAAATAACAAACTAATAATGAATAAATAAATAACTAAAAAATAATTAATAAATAATTATTAATGACAACTAAAATTTCCACTGAAAACTGAACATTTTTTACCGCAATCCTGTTCGAAAATAAATTTGGAATTGATTGGTTGCAGTGAGAATATCTTCAACCACAGGGGGTGGAGCCACTGGGTGGTGGGTATGAATGGGAAAAATTTCAGGGCTATCGAAATTAAAACATCTACGAGTTCCATTGTAAGTAGTCCAAATTGTCCATTCCTGGTTGATTTTATTGCGCGTTCATTGTGAAACGGAGCTGGCAGTGATGCAGTACATGTGTAGGCGTGTTGGTATTGAGATTTCAAATTGTCCGTGTTAGCATCCATAATTTT
Organism: Hypsibius dujardini; assembly: GCA_001579985.1. Classification (NCBI taxonomy): domain Eukaryota; kingdom Metazoa; phylum Tardigrada; class Eutardigrada; order Parachela; family Hypsibiidae; genus Hypsibius; species Hypsibius dujardini. The sequence continues at coordinate 8,974 of LRSR01005799.1, read as the reverse complement.
CGAAAAATAAGAGAATACTTATTTTACATAAGTCTATCTGTCTGTCTGCGTGTCTGTCTGTCTGCGTGTCTGTCTGTCTGTCTGCGTGTCTGTCTGTTTGTCTGTCTGTCTGTCTGTCTGTCTGTGCCTATGAGTTCCATTGTAAGTAGTCCAAATTGTCCATTCCTGGTTGATTTTATTGCGAGTTCATTGTGAAACAGAGCTGGAAGTGATGCAGTACATGTGTAGGCGTGTTGGTATTGAGATTTCAAATTGTCCGTGTTAGCATCCGTAATTTTTGAAAAATAAGAGAATAAGGAGTGTATGTGGTAGGTAAGTGACGGACGGATTTGGGAGATACCGGGAGTGGAACACCGTGAACACAGGACTCTAGGAATATCAGGAAGGATGGAGTAGGGAGATTTTCCGCTAGTGGAGATTCCATTGTCAGACGCTGGGTCTTCGTGCAGCAAAATATAAATATCACACCAAGTATCTTGCACTGAAGCGAGGGGATTCTTGACTTGGCTGCTGTTGTCAGTGAAAGATCGCGATATCCTGCGGAGATAAATGAGGCAAAAACTTTAACGCTAGCGAGGCAGGCTTCGAAATCTGGAGGAATATTGTTACCGGTAAATTCCTTCCTTTGGTCTCGATCGGTAAGAAGAGGCAGTTTATGGCTGAAGAACATACAAAGAAGCGATCAAAAACAGCACAAAACTGACAATAATGATAAACGAAAGAAATACCGATCAGAATAAGGTCCGACAGATTCAGGCATAGACAGTAAATGGAATCTTTCAGGCGACCAAGCAGGCAAAAAAAGCACAAATGGACTTAAGGATGGACATAGCGCTCGTACAGACAGGTAGACAGACAGACATGCTTGGAAAGCAGACAAATAAAGAACAGACAGAAAGACACAAGAGAGAGGCCGACACACAGATAGACAGGCATGCAGACAGACAGGCAAACGAACAGTCAGACAGGCAAACGAACAGTCAGATAGGCATGCAGACAGATGACAGACAGGCAATGAGAGAGAGAGACCTTCAAACAAAATTGGGTTCATAGGAACAGCTGTAACGCAACTTTACCCGTTAAAATCATGACAGCAGCATACACGCCCAATGCACCTGGAACGGAATGTGCCATGAGCACTTGTGCGACGAAGGGCGATATCATGGATCCGATCCGGGCGAAGGAACTGCAGACACCTAGACCCACAGCTCGGAATGTGGTGGGATACACCTGTAATAGCACAGCACCAAGCCATTTTTTATTAAATTTACCCAATGAACCAATACTTACAAAGCAGAGCTAAAAAATTCGGCCCCTCACCTCGGACGTGTAGATATAAATAGCGTTTCCGATCGCGGACATGAACATCCTCGCACACAGGATGAAAATGGACAGAATGAAACGGGTTGTACAGACATTCAACAGCAGGACAAATGTCGCGCATGCCACCAAATTTACGATGAATGTCCACTTCCGGCCGATGACATCCATCAACACCACGTTGATTATCAACGCTGGAAAAAATACCATTTTCCAAGTGTTCTTTTATATGAGCAGACATTTGGGAGAGGAGGAGTTACTTACAACCGAATTCGCCCAGAGTGCCGACTATGAGAGTAACATAGTCATCGGAAGTCAATTGTCGGCAGCCGCATTCTTTTACCGCAAGCGAGGTGTGCTCGCTCACAACGTTTCCTGCATTAAGAAAATCATTTAGCGCACCCGTTTTTTTCAGATATTTATATTTTGTCTTGTCTGTCATTTTGCCTGTCATTCTGTCTGTCTGTCTGTCTGTCTGTCTGTCTGTCTGTCTGTCTGCGTGTCTGCGTGTCCATCCATACAACTGCGTTGTCGTGTACATCAGATTACACACTCACCAGATATATCGCAAATCGGAGCTTGTTGCACGATTTCTGTGCTGCTCAGCACGACACCGTAATAGCCAAAGGTCATGCAAAACCAAATGACGAACAGTTGCAGAGTTAGCCTGAGATAATGCGGAGAAAACATGTCCGCGATCTTTCCCTGCTCTTGCTGCAACAAATAAGAATCGTCTCAGCCTCATCTGGACTTGTCAATGACTTCTTTTGATCAAACGTACGAGTGCAGGCATTATGAGATCCCCGTCTGGAAGTGTCGTCTTATTGACTTTGGCAATGCTCTGCAGCAAGGCGAGGGCTTTCTGATGTCTGCCTTTTCCCAGTAGGAAACGCGGAGATTCCGGAACCATCTGAAGATTCACCAGCGGATATGAGAAAAGGCACAACAAACACAGAGTCACCGACAAACAAATGACAAAGAGAAAAAAAACAACCAGATACACAGACAGACAGACAAGCAACAGAAATGCAGACAGACAGACAGGCAGACAGACAGATAGACGGACAGGCAGACACACATAGAGACATGCAGACATACAGACAGGCAGACAGGCAGGCAGACATACAAATAGACAGACAGACAGGCAGGCAGACATAGAGATAGACGGACAGATAGACATGCATGCAAACAGAGAGACACGCAGAAATACAGATAGACGGACAGACAACAATACCTAAGTTCTGGCAACCAGTTTCGTACCTTGAAGAAACATAAACTGACCCATGACAGCACGGCTGTGAAAATCATGAGCCATCGCCAGCCGAAATTGGGAATGATAATAGCAGCAGCAGCGATGAGGATAAAACTGCCGCTGGCCCAAAACAGCTGCGTAAGGACCAACATCTTGCCTCTGCAACGAGCAGACCCATCGCGGTTTAAGTCCCTCATAAAGATCAGTCCACTTTAACTGATCGATACGGTACTCGTACCTGTGTTTTGGAGGAAGCATCTCCGCGAACAAAATGAAACTGAGAAAAAACAACAGCAAGTGTAAACACAGACAACTTTCTCGGATTAGCGGAGGAATATCTTACCTCTGGCCAGTTCCGACGGCTGCGCCACCCACGAGCATCCGCAAAAACAGCAACCAATTGTAGGTCGGACTGAAGGAGGTGAGGATACCGAACCAGCCCATCAAAAACATGACGATCCACAGGGTCGGCCATCGCCCGAACCGATCGGACATCTTCCCCCAGATCGGACCAAATACCAGCATTCCCGCGAAAACAACCTGAATTTAATTAAAAAAATTAAATTAAACAATTAAAAAAATTACTGGTATACGGAGTGTCCTTCATGTGAATTAGTACTGTTTAAAATAAAATAAAACACAAAACTCTAGATTATCAACAAGGTTTATTTAAACATTTAAATATGACGTTTGAATAACACATTTAGACTTTGAAATATAAAATAACATTTAAATAATTGAATAATAAAATATCGTAAAGTTTAAATAAAATATTGCGACTTTCAATTAGAATATGCTCCTCAATATCAATTTGTATTTTCAATTAAACAAAATAGCATATTATTAGAAGTTACCTTCAATTAAATATATTTAAATCGTACCGTTGAGACTGCCGCGACATCCCACTCCGTTAAGCCCCATTCACACCGCAGTACGGGAGAGAGGACGGACAGTAGCATGATTTCCAATGCATCCGCAACCTAAAACCAAAACGCAATATTACCAGTACTTAGGAGTATGAGACAGATCAATCAATCGAAGAAGAATTGGGCCCTTCAATCAAGCAAGCAACCGATCGACCAATCAATCAATCGAAGACGAATTCGGCCCTTCAATCAAGCAAGCAACCAATCGACTAATCAAGCAACAGGACACATGGGATGACTTCTCGCACAGCTTTCTCACCCCGAAAAATCCCAGCACGCAAATCATTTTCATCTGATATCTTCCGAATCCGAGCTTCTCCAGCGCTAGAATGGAACAACGGGTCATATTCAACGCCTGGGCTATATTCCAAATACGTACAATACATCAATCAACCGACCGCTTCACAACGACTGTCAATAATTCAACAATCAAGCAATCAGTCGATGCGCCAATCACTTAAACCGGCGAGGCGCGCATTTCAATTTCCTTCCTCACCTTGATCGATGGTGTACTGCTTCCTCTCCGATGACAACGCCACCGCACCTCCATTAAAATTGTAGCCTGCCTCATCTTGCAATCTGGTCATTGAAGGCTCCCCCACTGAAGCGAACATTTTGTCAGAAAAAATCTTGCGAAAGTCGGTTCGAAATTACAAAAATATGGAGTGAAAATCTTCCTTCCTCACCTCGACGCATGAAGTAAGTAATCCTCGCTTTCTCGCTCGCTATTCACGTAAATAAAATACCAATAATCCGAGGTGTGAAATGCGTGCCGCTAAATTGGTCAAGGTCGCAATGGTGCGCAGTGGAAAAATGAAAGTGATCAAAAAAACTTCCGTCAAACATATGGCGCCAAGATAACGTGACACACAATGCCACTGGTCGCTTAGAATCTTCAATGGAGGAGTTGAACGGTAAAGCAAGAAATCCTCGAAGAATAATACAAGGTTGGACGGGCAAAAACTATGAAATGAAAGCGAAAAAATCGATACAAACACGTGTGAGTGAATAATAAAAACGTAATTAAAATTCCGAGCAAATTTTTACCGTGTCTTGATTGTTTACCTTGGCAGTTTGAATCAGGTAAAGTAGAAATGTGACACGTGCTGACGAGGACTTTAGCAGTTTGTCTTAAAAAGCGAGGTGATTTCTACTGCGATATCCTGGCGCAGTGTGAGAAACAGAAATAGTGTCATACAGTAACATGCAATCAAACCAATCAATTGCTGGGACAAGAATACACACAATCAGAATGCTTGGCTAACGGAGTTAGAGCCACTCTCTTTCTCAAGCGCATTAAGTTCAAACTCCGTCAGCCAAGTATTCTGGCCATATGGTTAAGTCAAGTGATCAATCAATCTAAAGTAGTGCACTGTCTATTCAATGGGCAGCGAACTTATCAAACAGCTGATTTTTAAACTAAATAAATTCCCTCGCCCATCCGAAGTCTCCCGGCTCCGTCGATACTCCAATTTTCCGCATTTATTGACTCGAATTTGTTCATAGTCCGGCACATCTTTCAACATTTTTTGGCATTTTCTTAAACCTTCGTTAAAAAATATTTCAAAAAATGTCGTCCCCATTTGGAGGTCCCGGTGGCGGAGGCAACTCCAACCCCAACTCGAACTCCTCCGACACCTACCGCAGCAGTCTCGGATATGACCGCAGTCCGTCCGGCTCGCCGTCCGGCTACTCCGGCAGCAGTTCGGGACTCGGGGGCGCCGCCGCGGGAAGGAATTCCTCCAGGACCCCGGAGAATTATGACACGCTCTCCGGGCAGCTTGTCACGGATCCCGCACCGGGAATGGGCTATGCCGACACAACCGGGATGGACATGCCGATGGGGAAGGATTATAAGTTCTCGGCGGAGGAGATGCGGGTGGTGAAAGAGTGCACACAGTACGTTGAGGGGGCCGGTAGCTAATTGATTGATTGAGTTGTTACGATAATTATTGAGCAGTTTTATCCTTTATTGCTGCGACTGATGGTTTGATTGATTTCTTTGACGCATTTTTTGGGCTGATTGACGGAGCGGCTGATTCAAGATTCATTATGTCATTTGTGCTGCAAGCGTAAGTAAGTACTACTAATTAGTACAAATGGACATACTTTGACGGCATACTAAAGGTAAATTTCCAGGTTAAGTTGGATTAAAGTAAGAGGTTGAATTTAATTTCAGCAAATCACATTTTTTTTAAAAGCCATTCATTTCAATTGATTGATTGATTGATTGATTTCTATTGGGTGTCGTTGATTAATTTCTTAAGTCGTTTTTGTGTCCTTCCAGAGAGTCTCTCTATTATCGTTCACTGCCTCTTGCGGCCGTCGGCGGTGTCTTGACGCATTTGGCCGTGAAGCAGGGCTACCTTCAGGCTCACCCGAAGTACGGATCCTTACCGAAAGTAATCGGAATGGCAGTGACTGGATTTTTCGTCGGCAAAATGAGCTACTTCCGTGCGTGTCAGGAGAAATTCCTCCGTCTGCCCAATTCCCCAGTGGGTGATGCCATTCGAAAGCGCCAGGGCGGTCAGGCCAGCCCACCGCGAGTGCAACAGCCCAGTTGGAACACACCGCTCGACCTCGGCAGTCCTAAGATATATGAAGGCGCTTATCCGGCCGCCGGGCGTGACACCCGCTTTGATCCTCAGGTTAGCTGGAATGTCTGCCTGCCTGCCTGCCTGCCTTTACTCTCTGTCTATTTGTCTGTCTGTCTGTCTGTCTGTCTGTCTGTCTGTCTGTCTGTCTGTCTGTCTGTCTGTCTGTCTGTCTGTCTGCTATGTGTCTGCTATGTGTCTCTCTGTCTGACTGTTTGTCTGTGTCTGTCTGTCTTCCTGTTTGTTTGTTTTTATTTTTTGCCTGACTATCTTGTTATCTCTCTCAGCGTCTCCACCTCTGGGTGCATGGCTGACTGTCTTTTTTGTTTGATTGTCAGGCCTTCCGATGCACGTGTATGTCTGTCTGTCCATCTTGTCTGCCTGTTGGCCTGCTTTTTCTACTGTCCATATACATGCCCACCTGTCCGCTTGTTTTTCTCTCTATATACCTCTGATACGTCTGCCTCTCTGTTACTATAACTTTTCGGGAAGTCTCTTTGTCTGTCTTTTTGTTCCCGTCACTTGTCGGTAGAAGACTTCCTTCGTTGCTCAATCCAAAATACTCTTGGGGTGTGCAGGTTGGACAAAGCCGCTCAGCAGGGGAACAGTACTCGGCCATGAACACCGACGACTACCATAATACGCTGGACATCGACTCGGAGAAGAACAGCTACTACGACGACTCCTCATTGGACGAACGTCGGCCGAACTCGTTGGACTTTGACTTGGGCAGTAATCCGGGCGTCGGTTTTGGCAGTCAATCCAACAACAGCAACCGGACGGATGACAGACAGACTGGCGGCGCCAATTACGACGACCTGCGCCGTCAACATCGTGATGCCTATTTACGGCCGCAGCAGAAGAGTTCTCAACAACGGCCGGAATAGAACGGCCTTTCTTTTATCCCACTTTTTATTATATCGTGTCGTATGTTTTGTCAATTGCCTTTGTGTGTGTACGTGTGTGCACAGAATCAAGTTCTTTTTCATCTACCACAATAAAATTGAGTCAACATGATGTCGACGCAATATTTTTTAATTGTCTGTTGCGTGTTTGGAGATTTCAGGGCCAGACCCTCGTTGTCATTGGCTGCTGAGATGGGACATTCGGACACTGGTGAGGGAAGACAAGCTGAGGCCGTCGCGAGACTTTCGGAGTTCGGCCTCCTTGCAGCCAAAGTTTTCCGCTTCCGGTAAAGTGTCGGGGAGGTTGACGTTGATCGTTTCAGGGAGAGGGTATGCCTGAAATGTGGTTGAAGCACAGCTGGGTAGGACAGGCAATCTTACAGTAATGAGAAGTTTGCCTTACCAACGGACAGGTATAAGGGCAAACGGACAGGCAAACCGCGGATAGATCGATAGACAGACAGGCAAATAGACAAACGGACAGACAGGCAAACAAACAGACAGACAGACAGACAGACAGACAGACAGACACAGACAGACAGGCAGGCAGATAGAAAAACAAACAGACAGACAGACAGACAACGAAACAGGCAGACAGATGAAAATAACTCTAGACTTCTTCCACTGCTAGATGGCAAGACTTACCGCGACTACGCCACCAAGTGCGATGATGCCGAGGACGGTGACAGGAAATTCTCTGAACGTGTAAGGACCCTAAAATTTGATGTGAGAATACCTCGATGAACTGACGTGCCTGTTTTGTGTATTGGTACCTGTGTGTGTTTCTTACCAGGGCTAGAAGCTGCGGTGCTAAGACGCCTCCCAGGCGGAGCGCGAACATGCAGACACCGATGCCGTTGCCTCGCATGACGGTTGGGTACAGTTCTGCGGCCCATATGAAAAAGGAGCAGGCACTTCCTGTCAGCGAAAGCCGACCGATCAAGGTCAGTGCGGTGCGGCCCATAGCCGAGGGGCGGGTGTTGCCCCTCACGAGACAACTGAGGATGCAGGCAAATCCACCGAGGAAGTTGAAGACGATCATCGGCTGTTTACGACCGTATCTATTCCAAGGAGGAAGAAATCACAATACAGACTAGCCAACGTCCCAGCAGGCAGACCGACAGACAACAAAAGGCATACTCACACGCAGACCAACAGGCAGACAAACAGTAAGACAAACAAAATTACCAACAGCCAGCCAGCCAGCCAGCCAGACAGACAGACAAACAGACAGACAGACAGACAGACAGACAGAGACAGACAGAGAGACAGAGAGACAGAGAGACAGACAGAGAGACAGAGAGACAGAGAGACAGAGAGACAGAGAGACAGACAGAGAGACAGAGAGACAGACAGACAGAAGGACAGACAGACAGACAGACAAGATGACAAACAGAGAGATAGGAAAACCTTACCGGGGCACGACAAATATGCTAATCAGGCACGGAATCAGTTCGAGTGCTCCGTTGATGAAGACATTAAGAGCCAGATTTGGCACGAGGCGGTCAATGGAAAGAAAGAGTCCGTAGTAGCCGATCGCGCAGGAAAACCAAATGTACATCATGCACAAGGATACCCGGCGCAATCGCGGCGTCCGAAAGCAGTCCACGATTGTGTAGAATGTCCGTTTGTCCCGTTTCTCTTTGAAGAAAGTTCCCACCGACAAGAGCTCATGTTCCATTTCCCAAGTCATGTCGGTAGCGATTCGGTTGAAACGTAAGATTTTTACCAGCGAATCGGACGCTTCTTCGGTACGGTTTTTCACCAGTAGCCAGCGTATCGATTCTTCCACAAGACTGTAAGTAAACCGCGCGGAAATGCTACAATCAGTCAGTGTTCCTTTGTATCGGTAACATTGAGCACATCTTTGGATTCTTAAATCAGTCAGACAGACAATAGCACGCAGAAGACAGACAGATAGATAGACAGACAAACAAACAGACAAACAGACAAATAGACAAACAGACAGACAGACAG
>LRSR01005798.1:0-29729 GCA_001579985.1 Hypsibius dujardini | reverse complement strand
GTCTGTCTGTCTGTCTGTCTGTCTGTCTGTCTGTTTGTCTGTCTGTCTGTCTGTCTGTCTGTCTGCCTATCTGCTTGCTTGTTCATCTGTCTGTCTGTCCGTTTGTTTGTTTTTCTGTTTAATTTTTCGCTCACTAATTGTCTGTAATTTCACATGAAGACAGGTCGAACTTCGCCAAATCACGTAACATGAGGGTGCGTGAGAGTTTGAACCCGAAATCTTATGAAACCATCATTCGTCATAACAGTTCAAGTGTGCACCGCACCTCTACTTCTCAAGGCCGTTTGCAAACCGTAAGGGGAGAAGTTTTTGTGAGAAGACGTTTTTCGTCGTTCTCAGTTTTCGGCTCTGTCTTCTCCACAAAGTGTATGAAAAGACGGAAATGACGAACGACGAATAAGTTCTCAACCTCTGTATCGGGCGCCTTAGACAACAAGTCCGCTCCCCTTCCTCTCCCCCCGTTTCGGTTATATTTGATTTCACGAGTGCTGAGCAAGGTCCCTTTGAGTGATTACAGAATATAACGAACCTGATAAGTTTGGAAAACCCGTCCGTTCCTCAATCTCCACTTATAAAAGCCAGACTCTTGGACATCGGTCGTGTAAATGCTGTGACCAAAACTAAAAGGAGTGAAGAAACAAAGGGCGTTTGGTTTTTCGTTTAAAACTCGTGCAGGCATGGTCCAGTATTTAGGGTTTCAACTGTTTTTCTGAGAAGGAAACTTAAAGAGTTTAAAAATCAATCTTTATGTAGCAAGATAGAGAAAAACGGTCAACATCGAAAAAAACGAAAGTGGGAGAGGATAAGAAGGGGAAAGGGGATGGGGTCTTGTAGCATAAGCCGTATCGAGCAGGTGAAAAGGAAGAAAAAGCGAGACCGACCGGAGCTGGTAATGAACCAACTCCCTACCCATAAAGCGGCCTATAGAACTCAGAGCTGATTTGAATCGGGCAATACAACTAAAAGTTTTCTTCCTTAGTTCATGGCATGGGTGAACTGACAAGTAATACGGAAAACTACGTTGGTTCTACAACGGTTCGCGTACAGGCTGTGATGGCCACTGATAGAATGTTCGAGCAAAGTACAACTCAAGCCGGATTTAATCACTTGAACATGATCAATGTGTTCCTCGATTTGACATCGAGATATTTGCGAACCATCCGAACTGCTCTCAAATCAGTTCTATTTGCTTACAACTATAACGATTACTTTCTGCGAGAGACCATGTTAAATTTCTCCGAGGAATAAAGAAGACGAAAATGTTTTGGATAATGCCCCTGCTGCTGTTTACTTGTGTATTCAAAACCGGTAAGCGTTTTTAGAACCACAAATCAAGGTCGTTCTGCCCTTCATAAAAACCGATTTCGGTTTCTTTCCTGGTTTATGTTAAAGATAATTTTACCATTGTAGGTGCCGCGTTCGAAGAATGCGAACGTACCGCTTCCCAAATAATAAGTACGATAACCATGTGTGGCTGGAAGTAGCGCGCGCAATATTCTCATTGTGGCTGTCATGATAATAAATAATAACATGTTGGCGCAGATGGCGTGGATGCTACAAAACACCAGCTGAATTGGATCGTTAGTATCCAGTACCCAAATGCATACGATGTCCTCAAGCACATCTGTGGTGGTTCCATCATTTCAAACCGTCTGATCCTGACCGCCGCACATTGCCTTTTCTACCCTAATTCGTAAGTCTCCTCCCCCTCCCCCGTTCCACCCGTTCCACCCTATTGCATGTATTTTGACTAGAATTTTAATTGAAACTTGTCCTGCAGCGCAGGGCTCGTTTTGATTATCTGAGACTACGCCCCCAAAAAAATGGTATTTAGAATGATTTCAGCAACTTGAGGATTGAATTTTAAAAAATAGAAAAATGTGCATAAAAACATGGCTGACGGCTACCGGACGAGGTGGCTTGCTCTGAGTTTCTTAACCGAAATCAAGGGCGCAGAAGTATTTTAGCCGTAACGGTTACAATTCGTGTACTCCTACACTCAAATACGTTTTACTCATGAAAACTGAGAGTACTGAGAGGCAAACTGGCCTCTGCTGCTGCGCCGAATGAATATGTGACGGATAGTTAGCAAAATTGATAACGGAATCTATATTACATCTAGGTTAAACTTATTTCAATTATTATTTTAATGGCGAATTACTTCAATGGCGGATTGAGGTCAACCGGGGGAATAACAAGACCATCCAGGGATCCAGGGGACGGAAAAAAGTTCCCATCCCTCGACGGAGAAACCACCCCCCCCCCCCTTGCGGGGGGGGGTTTCTTGGGGGAGGGGGATGACGGATTAGTCTGCAAATCCCCCTGCTCTTTCTGTTTTCCAATACTGACCAATGTTCTCTAACTGGATAAAATAAGGATTGACTTCCTTAGAATTCTAATTTCTAATTGTTCTATCATTACAAAAAATTGCAACCCTTAGATACTAGACATGTGATCGAACGGGTGCGAAGTGAAACACCAAAACGCCCACTTTTATCTCCACTCAAATGGTTATGGCTACACCATTGAATCGACCAATGTCCAAATCTTGGGGTTTTACACTAAAAAAATGAGAACCAATTAGGCCTTCCAAAATTAACAAAGTTCTTAAGACGACTCAAAGAGACCCTTGTCAGCAATCGTAAAAACAACATGGATCAAAAAAGGGGAAGAAAAAGGAACTTATAGCCTAAGCCAAGAATGACCAACCGTCCGGTCCGCCCAACCGTCAATCATCTTCTCAAGTTCATCAAGTTCTGAATACATTGCACAAAATAACTGCGTCTGCCTTAAATCTGTAGAAATGACCTGCTGGACAAGGATCAGCTGAAAGTAAAAGGCGGCAGCCACAATCCCCACAACAGCCCCGCCGTTAGCATCAGCAACATCCAGATCCACCCAGGGTACAACAATTACAATCCCGGAACACATTTGCAGCACGACATTGCGCTACTCACTCTGGCGAAGGCGATAAAAATCGGCAACGAAAAAGTTGACTACATCAGTCTCCCGCCGCCGGGGAAAAAGCTCTGTACGGAGGATGAGGACATGGCGTGGATTGCGGGATGGGGCTACACGAAGAGGAACTACTCCGAGGCAGACTTGACACGAGTGACTCCACCGGTGATCCTGCAGCTGGCAAGAGTCGAGCTCATCTCACGCAGAGCCTGCCAGAGCATCTATCCCAAGTTCAATTTCACGGAGCATATAATATGTACTGACAGCACCAACACCGACGTCTGTCAGGTTTGCTATTTTTCGCAGTAATTTAGACTGAAAGTAAAACTTTAAAACAGAGGGGGGGACCTCGGCAACTGCATTTAATAAAATAAAAGGGCAGCTGAAGGGGGAGGGGCTATTTGAATTAATAATCAATATTTAATTTCTAGAGTTTTGGGGGAGCAGCTTTTTTCTTCATCACTAGAGAAGTGGGCTGAGGTCATAACTGCCCTTGAAATGGAACAGCAAGGTAGCTGAACTTTTTGAATTTTTATTTTGTTAAAAAATATTTTTTACCCGCATGTTTTATTTTTAATCAAAAGCAAATGTGACTAGCCCCCTCAACCCCCCCCCCCCACGAAAAGTCCGTTGCATCGCTAGACTTTATGTCAGGTGCATCACAGTTAATTCTTATCGCCAGGGTGACAGCGGTGGAGCATTGTTCGAGGAGTATCTCGTTTTGAATCGGACTACGGGACTCACGACAAAGAAGCATCGCATACTGGGCATTGTCAGCGGATCGAGTAAAGGGTAAATTATGTCATTTTGAACTTAATACTAGCCGTGGAATTTGTTGACACACGATAGTCTGTCCATACGTTTCTAAATACATCTTTTTTTGTAGGTGTGGCATTCCCGGCAAGGCATCAATGTTTACCGGTGTCGCTGGATATGTTGAATCTATGATTTCACCTGCTCTTAAGAAATGCCAAACGAAATGCTAATCGTACATTTCGTCCCAGAAATAAAAACCGTATTCAGTAGGGTAGAGTCGGTAATAAAAACAGTAAAAAGCGACGGATGTAAATCCAGGCAGGCATGAGAACAAATGCAGTATGAAAACGGATAAAAAGTAGAAAGACAGATAGTTAGACAGACAGACAGGCAGACAGGCAGACAAACAGACAGACAGAGAGACAGACAGAGAGAGAGAGACAGAGAGAGAGAGACAGACAGACAGACAGAGAGACAGACAGAGAGAGACAGACAGAGAGAGAGACAGAGAGAGAGACAGACAGAGAGACAGACAGAGAGACAGACAGAGAGACAAAGAGACAGAGAGACAGACAGAGAGACAGACAGAGAGACAGACAGACAGACAGACAGACAGAAACTAAGAAAACATGTTTTGAAATGGAAAAAAAAATCCAAAACAAATGGCAGTGTTGGGAGTCACCATCTGTATGGATGACGAAAAAATTGAACTTGAAATTGTTTTCATCCACTCAAATACATCAAATTCTAGAGCACAAACTGAGTATCCCATTCGAGTCAGAGTGAAAAAATCTTCCTTTTTGTTGTTTTGGTACGAGCTCCAATGATCTTGTCATCCCGCGATAAGTCGTTTTGTTCATCGACGACTGTCTGCTGTCCGGTTAACAAAATTCGCACTTTCTCAGCATTTTTTTAAGGACAATTAAGAGCCGAACAAAACTAGAACAATTTCAATTGGGCAAATTAAAGAAACAAAAATCGGCAACTTTTCAAAACCATTCAGGCTGTAGATTTCTCATTGGTTTGAATATTGAGATTCTCACGCCCTAGTCGATATTAATTTGTTTAGTTTTCATTTGAGTTCCGAATCTTGTATAATGGTTTACATAACCTGGTAAAGGGAATCATGGATTTTCATAAAAAAATAGTTTGGAAAAATCAGGAAAGTAAGAACCTGGTAAAAAATGTGCAAAAGAAATCTGTCTCAGCTTGGCTGGATAAAGCTTCTGTGGGTATGCGAAACATGACTACAGTATTGTCGCATCTAGAGTTATAGAAAGGGTTTGAATGCTCTCGGATACACATACGCCTGGAAAAACACACAATCCACACCACAGTATTGCAAACTGCCTGTCAAATGAAGTTCGAGCGACAACCTGACACACCTGACACGCGGCCCTTACATTTGGACTATGACCTGTCACGTCACAAGTTGTTTCCGTCCGACGGGGAATGTTTGCGACTGACGATAGTTCGAGCTTCGATTGGAAAAGATTCCAATACTTGATAAAGCGAGTAGAGTCTCTCTCGCTTGATTCGATCGACGGACGTCCGGTCTGAGACGAGCCCTCCTATTCCTCTGACTACAGTTTGTAGAGGGGAACTTTTTAGTGACGTGTGCGAATTAACTTGACGTACGTAGACCGCGTTCACAATCGGATGGACCGTACATGTACGAAAATGTATTAAAATATATATTTTGAACTCGATATTTTTGGGTGTTCGTTTACGTTGACCTTTCGTGACATTTGTAGAAATTCACAATTCGTATTCCTTTTGTAAGTCTCTGTCACAGCAACAGAAATGATTGAAGTGCACCGGTGCTTCTTATTGATCGTCTTACTAATGATGCATGGGAGGATTATCGAAGGTGCGTGTTCTGAATGGTAATACTGTACATATCTTGTAATTTGTGTGGCAAAAAATGTAGCCGCATTTTCATTTTGCGTTGCTCTGAAGGCCAAGAAGAGTCGGACGAGCCGGAGCAGGAAGATGCGGAAACACTTGAGAGCCTGTTTGCCCAATTGGAGCCCACTCTTTTTAACCGGACTCTACTGAAACGGCCAGATTCGGCAATTTTCCGTGCGTACATACATAGTGAATAGCTCGCGCATTTCCCGTCGACGTTGGGATTAAAAATTGACTTACCGTGGCTTGCGTTTAGGCGTATCAACTGCCCTGCCGCTTGAGTTTCCATTCATGGTCAGCCTACGAAAAGATGGCAGTCATTTCTGCGGCGGCGTGCTGCTATCCGCCCAACACGTCCTTACGGCAGCACATTGTCTTTTTGATGCGTCGGGGTAAGTTCCTTTAAAGATAAATGACGAATTTTGAATTATTTCATTATTCACTCTCGAAAATCCGGATTACTTCAAACTTGTTCCACACATATTACTAATCATGATACTTATAAATTCATTCCATTTTCTATACAAATATACGCCATGTTATATTGTTCCCAGGAACTTGACTGAACTCAAAAATGGTTACAAGAAAGGGAAAATCCTGTTGCCTTGACACTTTGAGCATCTTATAAAAATATGAATATAAAAACTTTATTTGATATTAGCCAGCAAATCATGATCAGACATGCCTGACAAATTTCATTATTCAAGCATCTCTAAAACGAAAGCTTCTTTTTTCCTCGAAAAAGCGTTTTCCAAAAATCGATATACTGCAACAGTGGCGGATTGAGGTCAGCATGTGGGCGATGGGGCGATGGCAAGCCTGCTTGGGGAGTGATAAAAATATGTTGCCCTCCATTCGGCTCAGAGAGGGATTAAACATTAAAATATAAGAAGCCTGGAAAATGTGCTCCCCCGCGGGGGGTGGGGGGTGGTGGTGGTGAAGGCCTCGCGGCACACCTTTTAATCCTAGAAAAATAATACATTCTTCCCTTGTTAGCAGGAATCAACTGCAAGCAAACGAGATCACAGTCGGCGTGGGTCTGCATAACCGGGTCACGAATCAACCTGCTAATCTATTTGCGGTCAGGTTCATGAATCCCCACGCCAACTATCGTGGGTGGAGCACCATCTATGAACACGACATTGCGATGTTGACGTTGCGGGAGCAAATTCCAAGAAGTATGAGCGGCACGCTAGCCATCCGCATTGTACTGCCGTCGTCGAAAAGGATCAACCCGCGACCGGGATCTATCCTCCTAGCCGCCGGATGGGGTCAGACCAAGTCTGGGGCACGGGGATACGGCAAAGCAGCGGAACAGTTACAGGCAGCGAATATGACGGTCATCAGTCTGTCGGTTTGCCGACAACGGTTAGAAGATGCTCATATGCCGATTACGAAGATGTGTGTCGACAGTAATGTCACGGCCACATGTCAGGTACATTATTTCCACCGTTGCGGGGCGGGGGGGGGTTTGATCTTGATGCTATTGACTCAAAAACTAAGGTGGATGGGATGCATTCGAGGAAGCTTGATAGGAAACAAGGTCATACCCCGAACAACTAGGCGGGGTAGGGGTGATCCCAAAAAGGGAAAAATTGGTGGACGGAGGTGACCCAAAAGTGAATAAACTGGGGGGAGGAGGAGGGGAGAAAAAAATGGAAATTGTTTCAATTAAAGTTAAAGACCTTCTCCCCAAAAAAATTTTGAGTGACGTGAAGAAATTGATTCATTACCTGTCCTTGCTTTTATCTCCATTCACTCCGCCTCTGCCCATTAGGTGCAAAGAAATGCATCGAAGTGTCGGAATATAACGCTGTTCTGGACCATTTGCAGGGGGATGGTGGAGGGCCTCTGTTCAAAAAACTGCCGAGTGGGTCGTATGAACTTGTCGGGATCACGAGTTATGGCGTTCAAAAGTACATGACTGATGTTTTGTCTCATCCAACATTTAACGCTAAAAATGCGCCTTGATTCGTTTTAGGTGCTCCCAGGCGGGAAAAGCTAGCGTTTTTACGAGAATCTCCCAATACCTAAACTGGATACATAGCACCATGCAGAGAACTAGTCGACCTACGAGTCGTAGTCCGAGAACTCGTCAGGAACATTGACCGGCGTGAAATACAGCTCCTGTGGAATCAGCGCTCGGGACGTGACAATCGCAATTTCGAGAGAGCAAATGTACTGAGAGCAGCTGCAAGTAATCACTCTCAACCAGTCCAAGCAATTTAATGGTATTGCATTGATAAAAAAATCTTCCAATTTCATCTTTGAATCATGAATCGTGTATTGATAAATTAGAAAACCGATTTGCACCTGTGTAGGAAGTCATTTTGCAACTGTGCTGCATTTGTTTCCTGATAATCACATCGTATCGACATCGTATCGTGTCTGGCTTCGTCCGTCTATATCTGAATTCTTGAATTGACTGGCATTATATAATGTAAAATGTATTGGACTTATAACTGTCATTGCATTTAAAGAAGTTATTCATCGAGCTCAATTACGCTGTGTGCGATTGACAATAAACAGACGGCAGCAGCAAGAAGAAAACAGACACTACGAGAACCTGACCTAAAACCGCCCTCAATCTTTCGATCCTCAGGTCCATCCAAAGCCTCGCTTGACCATCGGCACACTAGCTATTAGAGGCGTAATGAACTTTCCTCGGTAGATGGAGGTGGCACAGGGGCGGGGGGGGGCGTGGTAGTTTGGCTTGTACAGTGTCAATAACATAAAGGTTGAGGGGTCAAACCACTTTTTAAATTAACTCTCGCCCCAAGGTCCCCTCTGGTCGAGCTCATTAGGGGGATAGAATTATGATCTTTGATTAATGCTGCTAATAAAAAAACAATCTCCTGCAACCCCTAAAATGGATTAGGTAGGGGCAGATGTAGCAGTTCCCCTGTTACGCGCTTCTGCTAGCTATGTAGCATTATCCTGGATTCATCCAGGCAAATAACTATTCAATCACGTCATTGCAAAATCCAGTGGCGAATCAATCGTTGGGCCGACCGGTCCGTTGCCCCTTTTGCATCCTTTGGCATCCAAAGAACTTTTCCAAAGAGAAGGGGGGGTGTTAGAAAAAAAATCCTCACAATACTCTTCTTTCATCAGAATTAAGACGCTATCAAGATGTTGAATCTGTCAAAAAGTTTAGCTAATTTAAAGTGTTATTCTGGCTAGCTGAGCGAGCGAAGAAAACCTAACCAAAATTTGGGCATGTGAGATCTGATTTCCAGTGGCCTCCCTGGGCCTATGATGAGGGGGCCTGGTTCCGATCTATTCCTGGTTCCAATCCGATTTATTGTTTCAGCGGATATCGGAGGTGGCATTGCTGATGACTTCGTCTCCCGTTCAATATTTGGTGGCTGTTCCAGAAGCAAATTTATGTCGCCAAACTAACTGATCTAAGCAAGGAGAAGATAATCGTGTTTGACGATGGCATCGTAGACAGTTATGATGCCCTGGCAGTGCATCCATCGCATGGGTGAGAAGTTGAGGGCCTTGAAGTGCCCTGAAACATACACCTCTTGACATCCGCTCAATTTTTCAGCTATATTTGAAAAGTATAATATGACTTTAAAGTCATTAATGATATTGAAATTTGCCATCGATGGAATTGTGCAAGATAGTTTTTTTTAGCCCAGTAACGTAATCGTAGACAAAACGCCATATTTAAAACCAAATCCTAACAACATTTTGCAAAACCAAATTGTTTCTTCTTGCTGGAAGCATTATGTGGATTTGTAATTACAATTTGAAGGGCCGTTTTATAAACCTCCCGCCGTGAATCTTTCCGGCAATTAGAAGGACGTGGTTTTTTTCTGAAACACGTTTAAAAAATTGGTAGATCTGCATCTATTAATCTTCTTTAAAAAACATCAATGATTGGCATCCAAATCTAGTGTTTCATAAATAGTGAAATTGATTTGCAAGTTGAATGGTGATCTGAGAATATTAAATTAACGTAAGGAAAAATTGTGTTCGCTTGCTTTATGTTCACTGGATTATTTTGACTGGTTCAGTACTTAAAAGTGCAGATTTGACGCCCGTCCTTTTGTTTCAGGAAAATTTACTGGTACTCCTCTACCGGTAGGACGATTGAAGCCGCCGAAATGAACGGCCAATCTCGCCAAACTTTGGTCACAGCAGTATTCACACTCCAACTCACGGTGGATTTCCAAGGCAATCAGCTATATTGGGGAGATTGCCGTACGTACAATCAGATCATACCGTTTAACAATACATTTACGCGGCAAAATATGCGTCTATATTTCCTCACATTGTTAGGTTTTCAATTTTGTTGTTGTTGTAGTCACAGGAAATATCGAATGCTTATCCTTGACCGGAGGCAGTAAACGAACCATCATTACGAGGCATCCACTCGGGCGACCTTGGGGCGTTGCCGTGTCCGGTTCAGACGTGTACTGGACATCTTTCGTGCCGTGCGTTTTCCCCTTTGAAAATCGGACACATGCTTCGATTGTACTGAATCTCAATGTGTTTTCAGTTAATACAGAGGCTTGATACACAGCGTATCCAAACTTGGGATGAACGCAAAGGATCACGACCTTTATTTATAACGTCCGGCCGAAAAAATTGCGCGGTATCGTGTACATTCTGGAGCAATGTCCCACTCGTTAGTGTGAGCCAATTTTCAATTGTTAAATTTTGCTTATGTGATGAGAAGTGAAGGGCTCAATTTCAATTAGCAGAGATTCGGTGCATTCGTTGCAGGGGGCGCTGAGCGTCTAACTTGAGCAAGAACTGAGATTTCCCTCTCGATCGATGGTTTCAGAAAAGAATATAAAAGAAAAAGAATCCCCGCGCCACTTTAAAATACAAAAGTTAAAGACATTTAAGAATGGCTTAAGTTCACGACAAAAAGGAAGTTTTCGAAAGTAATCAAAGCTGGCTCTGAACCAGAGCCTTGTCAGGGTCTAGAAAGCAAAACAATTTCGAAATTCGGGATGGGGGGTGGACGACGAAGGCTGTCTGCCGTAATGCCCACAATCCAGCTCACTGCTATGTGACTTAAAGTACTAGCTTAAAGTTTTCATTTTGAAGGATAAACGAGTGATGCGTTCACAGATAAATATAAAATTACAATAATATCGCGTCTTCAATTGCAGTCACAAACGCATGCGTTGTCCGAAAAGGTGGCTGCCCGTCCATCTGGCTGCCCTTACCCGATGGTTCAAAACCTGTCTGTCATAATTTCGAGGACATGAACAACAACATCAACATCCGAACGATGAAATTTTTTGTACGGAATTTACTTCTGATAAGAAACGAGCATAAGACTTTATGAGTAGATGGGAATATTGTGCGGCAGATTTACACGACTGCTGTACTGAGTGGATATTTCGGATATCATGTCTGTTTTTGCACTACCAGTTTCTCCGGACCTGATTGTCAGGACTCGATTTCAGTAAAGCCGCAGCAGTCTGTTTTCCAGGCTGGCTAAGTAAATGATGATGAAATGATTCAGTTGACACGCAACATCCGGTTGTTGAAGCGATTTAAATCTGAGGAAAGATCGGTAACTTTCAAGGCAATGTACTGGATTTACCGTGTCTTTATTAGACAGACGGACAAGTGACGATTTTTCCCTCAACTGATATGGTCTTGTAACGCACCACCAAGCCCTGGTTGATTCATCAAAGGCGTACTGTTTTGACTTAATGGTCTGTTGAATTTAATGCGATAAGAAATTGATTGGATAATTAATTCGTTGATTAAAAACGTGAAGTGTTAATCATACTTAATTTTAAAAATGCAATTTTAGACCCGCACCGAAATTGCTGAGTTACAGCCCCGTTACATTCTGTAAAACCGTTTCGCCGAAAATAGAAAGGCTGTATCTACAGACCCTAAACAGATCGCGACTAAAAACGGAAATGATGACCGATTAGATGCTTCCGCTGCCACATGATTTTGACTTCACGTAACAGCATTCGCTTGCACAAATTTCATGCTGTGGGACTAGACGATGGAAGAACTTTTTCTTCGTTGTGATGTAAGATTTTGTTTACACTTACTTACCGAAGTTTCTGGGTTATTCGAAAAGATGGTGGTTACTTACGTTCAGCGATCTATGTTGAGACTGTTGGCAGCTAATTTTGTTATGGTTCTTCTTGTTGATGCAAAAGGTAAATATAGCTTGCCGTTCCAAAAAATGCGAGCGAATACCAACATAACTCAATTATGTTTAACATAGAGACACAAGTTACGGCTGGCGAATGGGGTGCGCTTTCCCCTAACTCAAACCAACCAGGTATGATTTTTATTGTCTGTCTGTCAGTCTGTCTGTCAGTCTTTCTGTCTGTCTGTCTGCCTTGTCTGTCTGTCTGTCTGTCTGTCTGTCTGTCTGTCTGTCTGTCTGTCTGTCAGTCTATCGGTCTGTTTGTCTGCTTGTCTGTCTTTCTGTTCGTTGCTCTGCCTGCACATCCGTTGTACCGTTTATCCTACGTGAGTTTGCTTTTTCAATCTCCATCTCACTTAGCAAGAAACTTACCCTTATCTTAGATTACAACAACATCAAGAGTCGACTCAGAGGGCATTCGCAAAAACCCGAAACAAGCCAACAGTTCGAGCGACGGGAGCAGGAAATCGGACATCGCCAGGGTCGGAAACTTTCGACAGTAGGAACATTTTTGCCTTTCGCTACCGACATTCCCGATGCTGTGACACGAAATAGTCGCACACCACGATACTTGTCATCGACTCGTCAGCCGCGTTTTGCAGCAGGTGGAGATTTGCCTTTTGCCACCGACATTCCCGAGACAATGTTTAAATCGACAAGTCGTGTGCCCCCACGTCGCGTTTATACGCGAGCCCACGAACGTGCTAGAACGCCGCGATTGCGGTTCACAGCCGCATCCTACCGACCGCGTTATACGAAAGGTAAGACTCATCAACATGTTCCTTGGCCTGGTGCTTCCAGCGATTTTAGTGGGACACGCATTCCTGAGAAACATCCCTCCACTCATTACCGTTATCGAGCAACCGCAAATCCTTTCGGTTGAGCTGCAGATTCAGCCGCTTCTGAAACGGGATGTAGCTGATTTGTAATGCGGCAAACCAGTCACCTAGTTTACCTTACATATTTTTTTTCTCGCTTATTTAAAACAGAACAAATTGATACAGCATCAGTACGGTATAATACTATATTTGACAATTCGACCAAGCTCTGTAGAGTCTGAAATTTGACAATGAAAAGGAAAATTTTGACCGCCTGACCTGGCAGAAATTTTACCTGGCAAAAAAATGACAGCAATTCGAACCTCAACTGAAATCCGTTATGCTTCTCAAAACGGCACCACATCAAGTTACAATTTGGCATTCCGTCTTTTTGTCCATACCAAAATGAATCCATAATTGCATTCCAAAATTGGATGCAAAATCAGCTACAATTATGGACTGAGCCGCAATGTGTATGTAGCCTTCAATTACAAGAAGAAAAAACGTGGTTAAAAGTTGTCTTCTTGAATTTGAGGAAACTACTGTTTGCAGTTGCCGTGAACTGGGCGGAGCTTCCATACTCACCAGCGTGCCGAAATATCTTCCATTCGTCAACCGCGTCATTGAGGGACTCACGGGGTTTAACGGCAACAACA
Organism: Hypsibius dujardini; assembly: GCA_001579985.1. Lineage (NCBI taxonomy): Eukaryota > Metazoa > Tardigrada > Eutardigrada > Parachela > Hypsibiidae > Hypsibius > Hypsibius dujardini. The sequence continues at coordinate 16,488 of LRSR01005798.1, read as the reverse complement.
GAGTTGGAGGAATTCGTATTGTGATAAACCCTTTGTGTCTTGGTTTTTATTTTGTTCTGGGGCTTGGTGATACAATGTGTATGACTCTACCCATTTGTTCCTTTTCGCCTTACGCCTGAAGCGCTCTCAGCGTCGTCATGCTTTTCTACGGCGGTTTGTATACGTGCTGTGTGCGATGTGTTCACGAAAATCAGCACTTACTTGGGAAGATTTTCAAATATCAAATTCAGAATTGCTCCTCACTATTTTTTGAGATAGTCTTATATTATTGATGAACAAATTTTTTTATTTCGCCGGTGCGGTACCAGAAAATATTTTTGGCGGAATTTCGAAGTGCAAAATATTCACCGTAGATCAATCGATGGATTGATTGATTGATTTAGCAAGCGTTCGGTGCAATGGATTGATTGAGTTGATGTCCTACCGGTTAGATTTATCGACTGAATTTGGTTCAACGAGAAATCTTATTCGGTAACTCGACGAAAACGAAACAAGAAATTAATTTCTACTCTATAATTTCTCCAACTTATAAAAAATCACTCTATAAGATGGAGAACAGAAACAATTTCAAAGCAGCAACACAAGTCAATTCTGAACCCGTGAAGCTTACCTCAAAACTGATTTTTTAGCTCCACTTCCGCATTTGTGATCTTCGCATCTTCGCATGTGTATGTCTTTTTATATTCGTCGAGTAGCAAACGAATTACGTTCAAATGATTGGCGTAGAACATTCTTTATTTAACGATGATTAGTAACTTAAATTATAAATGGAGTTCGAAGCACTGATCGCTAAAAAGGTAAATGAAACAGTTAATCAAATGGTATTGCGCCAAAAATGATCCAATCAAGCAATTAATTCGTCAATTAAGAATTATGGTCAGTCAATTGATTGATCAATCAACTGATTAATTTCGATTGGTATCGATAAATTTACGCAGCATGGAACAGTAGAACAATCGCTAACCTTAGTACTGGTGGGGATTTATTTTACCCTCTATTTTGGGCGTAGGACAAAGCGGCAACTTTTTTATACAGCGAAGAGCACAAATTAAGCAATTTGGGGTCTTGTTTGTCCCCCGGAACTTATTTAAATCAAAAAAGGTCCTGGGCAACGCGCAGTGCGCGATGCACTTATAAATTATGCATTGCACGTTGCACAATGCACAGGCGCGTGACGCCAACGGTTTCAAACAATGTAAACAGATTTGAGGTGTCGTTTCATCTGCTATTCGGAGGAGGACGCCACAATCAAAATAGGTAAATACTAGTACGGGAATGAATTGTTTCGGTCAGAAATGTGTTTTTCATCTTGATTCCAGTTTGGAACCGGCCGTTCAACGACTTAGTATCTTTTTCGCTGGTCTCAGTCGGATGTTATTATTCGTCTGCGCAGCTTTGATGGAATTTTGTCGAATACTGCGAGAAGTCAAGTTGCGTTTGGTGTGATAAGATTCCTTATACTGTTGCGTGAGTGTTTGATTTTTGGTAGCCGTTGTTAAGTTTGCTCTAGGCCAGTGCTGGTTAATTGATTGATTGGCCGCACCTTTTTCTCGGCAGTCCTGAAATTACTTATGAACTTAAAGCTAATTAGGGATTCAGTCAAATAAATCTAAATAAAATTATAGGTTAACTGACTGTTGCAGATTTCGCACTGACATTAAATTTTATCCCCAGAAGTGTTTCTAATTATTCAGGTTAACCCTGTCTGTCGTGCAAATACATTTTCTTAACGGCCGACATGCCAAATGCAAAATCCTGTTTCAACGGAAAGAGAAACTTTTATTTGTACAATACGGTTTTTCAAATGGAGCTCTTACACTGCTTATAAAACGTTCGCCATTAATTTTCTCTTTTAGTTCAGGATCTAATAGCCACAAATAATTTCCCGTGAATTTTAATAAAAATGGTACAATGTAGTCCTAGTGGCACAAATTTGGTCCTTCCTGCGTGTGAAAAAAATTTGTCATACGGTAAAAATAAAAATCATTTAAAAGCACCAAATTTGGAACAAATTAAACCCTAATAAAGTCCGAAAACCTCACAAATATTTTTCGGACCTTAAAAAATACGTTAGGGTAACGTAAATTCCAGACGCCTGGGTCCTTTTTCTATTTTTTATTTCATCCCGTATTAAAGCCAGCCAACGGTTCTTTTCAACGGTGGGGTCGTTTGATTGCGTCCGCTTGGCAAGGCCGCCACAATCTGACCAGAGCAGGTCCGGGACCAGCGCCGACCTTTCGTACAAAATCGGCACTTCCATGTCCCATCCGTTGTATCCTTACACGATTCACGTGGTAGAGTTGTGTCGTGCTTCGATGAGCTTCCAGATGAAAGATCCGACCGTGCGGCTGCCAGCGCCAACTTTATCCAAGCTTTGAAATAAGAAATCCGAGTCCATAGATTTACTGACCCTGCACTACCGCACCTGAAAGTCCAAATATCCAAAGTATGCTTTTTATGTCCCTACTCATGCTGCTCAGCGTTAGTTGTAGAAATATCATTTTACGTACCGACCAACTGTGTAGCTTGAGATTCCAACAAGAACGTATGCACCCGTGGGAAGCTGACGGAATAGCGGACCACCACCGTCGCCCTGAAAATACAGATAAGAAGAGGTTTCGGTTTAGAAAGTCGCTCCTGCGATGCACCTCACTGGTTCTGAAAAGACCGTAAGGACGTTAAAATACCGTTACATAGAAGCAGACATGAATTCTGCGAGGATTTATCTAGACGTCAAGGCTTTTCGAAGTTTTCCTGAACTAACACATAATTAGCAATTAGTGTAACGTATGTAACGTATCTTTATCCTCGCAGAATTCATCTTTGCTTCTGTCGCGACTAACTATGTCATTGAGTAGCTATTATCATTATCATTAGTAGTCCATTATATCTTAATTGTCATCTTCGATAGCGATTTTCTTTATTATTTCATTAACCCTTGGCTACCTTATTTCTCTCTCGTCTCTTGTCTCGTATGGTATATGATCTGTGCGTGTAGTAGAGACCGGCAGTACAACCAGTAATAATATTCTTTCCGTTCGTGCTCGCTACACTTCTATGTAACGTATGTATCTATGTGTCTATGTATCAAAGCTACATACATACAAGCCACAGCTTGTAGCTTGTAAGGCAAAATTATTTTCGTAAACCGTGTGCTGTAAACTCCTTCTCCATACATCAATCAACCGATCTGCTCCTATGAGGCTAATATTGTTTTTCTGACCCGAAAAGTAGGTGGAAGCATTATGCAAGCCGAAATGTTTCGCCTCCCTGTTCTTTGAGAAGTCTTGAACGCCGAACGAGATATTTGCAAGGCATTCAGCCCGCTCTGTTATCTTGAATAATTTTAGCTGGTTGTTTTTAATCATTATTTCCTAATTCCCCAATTGAGATTGTGAAGAAAGCTGTTTAGTGTGAATTAAGTTGTTAAAATTGCTCTCATCAAGAACATTTACAGAAAACTTAACATATTTGTTCAGTCGTTGAAACGGCTTGTTCCAAATATTCAATCCCAGATGCCGATTACGTACAATATATCACAGACTATGGTATTTACTATATTCGTCGCACTACTCACCGAACAGGCGGAACTTTGAGCACCATCTGTGCAAAGTTTTGTGAGACTCGACGGTGCTGGCTCTTTTGATCGAGCACGGCATTCGTTAGGGGATAGCACTTTCAGCATTGCAGATTGCAGTAATAGTGGCAACTCTTTTGGCGGGTTAGGGGTCATAGAACCCCAACCGAGTGTCCGTACCAGCGTGGCCGGCCTGGGGTCTGTTAGTGCGCATCTTGGAAGAGTGATTGTCCCGGTTTTCAGGGTTGTCTTGTTAGCGATGGAGATGGAAAGGGTCAGCAAAGCAATGTCGTTCACAATGTGATGTTGACTGCTGTTGAATTCCTTGTGAATGTGGATAGATTTGATGCGAAACAGGTGACTCGTGTCGTTTGTCCTGCGTCTGTGAAGTCCGATTCCCGCTTGGATGTCCGTTGTATTTAAACTGCACATGGTTAAAAACATTTTTTTGTTGAAAATGTTACAGGGTTCTGGAAAAAGCCTATTCTCCTTGCACGAGGAGTGTTAAATGCCACTAATTGCATTTAGAATTAAACTCACTATCTGAGCATAAAAAATAAAAAACAAGGACGATTATTATTACGGGCTGATTACACTTCTTTTCAAAATTAAAATTAAAAGTGTCATCAATTACCTTTGTATGCAATGAGCCGCAGTAATGATATGGATGGACGAAATGAGTGAACCTCCACAAAAATGGTTGCCTTTCTGGATGCCAGTTCGATATTGCAGGCTCACCATAAACGGATATTTGTGAGGGGGAACTGGCAAACCACCTAATTAATATAAACCACATTTCAATATAAGATTTGATTAGAATCAACTTAGACAGAAAACGGAGTTGCAATTACTTCAAGGGCATTTATTCGCTGGCCCATAATCTAATTACCGACAATAGCTGCTTGAATTTGGGCTCCAGAATCAGCATTAATACCATCCACCAAGATGCCGGTGTCGATAGGACCCACAGCAGCTGAAGCTCCATCGTCCACCTCGTCGTCTCCAAAATCGCCATCTTGTTGGCCTTCCCCCTTTAAATCTTAAACAAAAACTGGATCATGCGACAGCCGTTAATAATCCTGTTTTATCTAACATTGAGTTGGGGCATAAGACACCAACCATTCCACGTCAAGAGTAAGGTTAGGATGATCCACTTGCAAGACTTTCCCATCGTCACTAAGCAAAAAATACGAGAGCAAATATTATAATTTCAAAGCTAAAACTTACGCTTCGATGTGTTTCAGAAATTTCGTGTTTACAGAAGACTTTGGACGACCATTTCACGTCACATCCGGTCGCATATTGTTCATGGAAGTATAATCGCAAGGCAATCAGATCTCTGTTGGTAAACATGCAGGAGAAGCGAACAAACAACATGTAGTTCGGTATATTTGGTGGGTCCCAGTAAACTGGGTCAGCGCCTTACTCTCAACATTCACTGAAAAATTTGAGCTGACAAAAATGCTCATACAGTAATGCCAGCATGCAGATGATTGTACGGATCTCGCCGCACACAAGTCAATGCAAAAATTCTACCGGCGATTCTTCCTCAAACACAAGGAGTATAACTATGACTGCAAACTCTAAATATAAGCATCGGGCTATATGTAATTGTGGGATAAAAATGCTGGATCTCTGTATATGTCTAGCCCGTCAGGCCTTCTCCATCTGTCTGTCTGTCTGTCTGTCTGTCAGTCTGTCTGTCTGTCTGTCTGTCTGTCTGTCTGTCTGTCTGTCTGTCTGTGTCTGTCTGTCTGTCTGTCTGTTTGTCTGTCTGTCTGTCAACCTGTTTACCTCTTCGCAAATAAAATTCTGCAGTAAGTATAGTAACTTTGTTTGGGCAAAAGTGATTTTTGGGTATGTCAAAGTTGTTGCTCTCACTTATTACTACCACATCATGTGGTCCCTAGATGGGAGTGAATCGGCGGAACAGGCGATAGTTCAATCCAGCATCTTTTTAAACAATCAGATTGAGTTCCCAAATAATACATTTTTCACTTTCTAAGTTTTCCAACTCGAGAAAATAAGTTCGAAAAGGAAAACAGTTATCTCAGATGGTGAGCGAGCCCGCGTAAGCCTACGCGCAAGCTCTGGATTGCAGGTGGTGTGACAGAGGATACGTTTTTGATCCAGGGCAAAAACTGAGACACTCTTGAAAAGACTATGGCTTCTCCCCTTTCCTGACATCTGCTGGAATACAGTTTAAATATTAAATCTGAAGAGATGCCAGGGAACGAAGCAGTTTTCGGGTGCGCTTCGAAATGTGTAACGCATAGCTTACTCTCCAGACGCGTAGCTCACGACGCCTTCCAGCTGGAGTCGTCCGTTGGGCATGGTCCTGAAAATGGGTCCGCCGCTGTCGCCCTGAGAAACGCGAAACAAAAATCGAAATTATAAAACCACCTTTCCCAACATGACAAGTTGACATTGCAAACACTGACCACTGGGATTTCCAGTGTTGAGTTTTGGAATTGCTTCTTACTGGATTTTTACAAAGCCTCAATAATATCGCGATGATCATGAAAATCTATTTCGCCGATGGAGTATCAAAAAAAAATTTCTGCAAACTTTCAGATGTAAGGGTTTGCCCCTGGCAAAAAAAGTGCCACTCCCTCCAGCCAATTAACTTGTCATGCTCTCTGGGCCAAACTCAATCCGCCACTGTGCCGTAACCCTCGAATTCGATACAATTTAAAACCCTTCCCCCTTTTGTCTGTCCGCAACCTCTCAAGTTAGTTTTGTAAGAACAATTGCCCCATTTTTCGCCCCCCCCCGCACAGTTGCGCATCTAGACAGTAGACGTACGATGCAGACAGATTTTGCGGAACTGTCAATGCAGAGCTTAGTAATGGGCATCGGCAGGATTCCAGTCCGCAACCCGCACTCCTTTTGTGGCAGCAACGCAAACTTCGCTTCTTGCAGCTTCCGGGCAAACATCCTTTTGGTAGAGGAGTTGTTCTGCATGTACCCCCAACCGATGACTTTAAAGCGATTTGCACCGTTTGGTATTGGCGCGGTCTGGCTCGATCTGGGAAGAGCTATGCGCGACACGGTGAAACCTCGGACCACAGGAGGGATGGCATGGTCCAGGGTCAGGATAGCCAGATCGTTGTAAAACCCGGTGCGGTTGTAGTGAGGGTGGACGGTGATTTTGGCAACCCTAAACAGGTTCGCTTCCGAGTAGTCAAGCCGATCGTGGAGGCCGACAGCCAGGCGGAAGTAACCGAGAGGGTAAGGCTGTCTGTCATATAAGAGAAACTCATTACCGTAAACATATTTTTACTACCTCTGTTATAGAAAGTCCAAGCCAACCATTGCAAATAGTACTTGATCTTACTGGTTATGGCGCTTAGTTACGCAGTGGGCAGCAGTTAATACGTGCCACTTTGACAAGATTGAACCACCGCAGGCGTGATTCCCTCTCTGCAGGCTAGTCATAAAGGAATGGCGATGTGGACGAACTTCCTCTCCAGCTGTTTAACAATACATATTGTACACGGTACCACCTAATTATTTTCAATTATTTTGTCACAAACCAATAATATTAGGGACGATTTTGTCATCTTCGGCGTAAGGTAAGTCGTAGGCGTCCTCCGCGAGTGTCTGAGGGGAAACTTTACGGGAGACGGTTGCCCGAGAGTTTGATGATGAACGTTGGGTTCCATGTTCACTTCTTGCAGTCACAGGTGCCGAGTGCGAAGTAACCAAAGTAACTGTAAAACACCACACTATTAAGTCTCTCGAACGTACGGAACTTTTGAAAGAACCACTTCGTTGATTGAACGACTTAGTGTTTTAAAATACACAACTGTTCTGATTAGGGGGGGGGGGTTAGCCAATTTTCATAGACCAAACGAGTGGTAGGAGGTTGGAAAATTTTGCCCCTACCCAATCAACTGGAAGAGTTGGGTGGCACTTTTAATGTTTATTTTTGAATAAGGGGGTTGTCCTAAAGCAGTACATTGAAACATTCAGTACCGTATTGTCTCCGTGAAGGTTGAATATTACACTTGTTCACTGTGTAGAGAGCGGTTTCTATTGCGTACCTGAGCAACTCAACAGTCCGATTATGATGCCCGCGAAATTAATGGAATTAGTCATTGTTGTAAAAAAGATCTTCGAAAAGTCTATGCAGACTGGAGGGTAGAATGCGTAAGTGAAGCATTTAAACTGCTCACGTTAGCTGTTGACGAAACTGCACTTGAAAGAGTGCGCGGGGGGGGGGGTTAGACCACAAAGATCATTCTACAGATTGCGGGTTGTGAGTTTAGCAACGAAGCCGACATTGTATGGTCACGTACGTCATTTGAGTAAAGAAAGGAGATGGCTCAAAGACCAGTGTGTTGTTTTAAAAAAAGAAGCTGCAACTGCAAGCGACAGGCATGTGAAAAGGCATGCTGTAGAACAACTGTAATGTACTAGGGTTGGAACAGTCGTGGTCAGTCAGTAGCCTGAACGGTTGTTTTTTTTCACCCATAAAAGCATATTTAATTACGGAAAAGCAAACATATCCGAAAACTTCACCGGAACTGAATTTTTTTAGGAATAAGTTAGAAATAGCGTGCTGTAATCATACACCGATTATTTGGTGCTATTACTCATCGTTCAAGACAAAACGACCTCTAAAAATGATGAGTAAAAAATGTGCAATTTCTAATTTCGTTCCGATTTTTTACGCTCGGCTTTCACGTAAAATTGGGTAGCCTACGACACAGCTATTTCGATGATCAAAGATTATCACAGATAACATCTCAACGAACAACTGACTCATACGGACTGTGAGAATCGTCCCTTCTATTCTTTCAAGTAAGCTTGCGCTGTGATTAGTTAGTCTTTACGCCAATATTCCTCGTCAATTCAATTGAATACTCTATTTTTATTCAATTTTAATAGGTGAAAATGTGGATTGTGCCGGCCTGCCAGTATCCTTTCCAATTAGTTCTATTTCTCTTCCTTGCCATCGTGTGCCAGAGTACGTTGCTTTTTTTTATCATTGCATTTTTGAACTATTCTGCACAATTCCCCATTTTTCCTATTCTTGATATATTTTTCCACGCATTTTTTGTATTCTTTTTGTTCTTCTGACTTTTTTCGCTCATTTTACGTTTTAGATCTGATGTGCCAGACCACGACAGACCCCGTTGAGGATGACGATTTCGGCGACTTCACCTTTGATGAAGACCCAATGATGGCTACGGGTCCCATCGATCCCGCTATCCAACCTAACGCATCAGTTCCGACGCCATCTCTTCTAAGCCCAGCCGTAATCGGTAAGTTGAACCACAAATAACACACTCTTTAATTTTCTTATTTCCTCACTGTATAAACTCCACCATTTAACTTGATCAGGTGGAAGTCCAGTCAAGCCTCACAAATATCCTTTCATGGTCGGTCTGCAAATGCGCGAAGGAAATTACCACTTGTGTGGCGGTTCCCTCATCACTCCCATGCACGTGCTGACCGCTGCCCATTGTGTGGTTCATGAAGAGAAGTTAGTCCCGTTGATCTTGGTTAAATTTCAGCATACTGATTGTCTGTCAGAAAATTAATTAAAGATTACAATGAAAATTCACAAATGAATTGTGCTCTACATTTAATTGGTAGTAATGAGCGAAGAGCAGCCAAACTTACTTGGGCAAGAAGGGAAACTTTTCCTCCCGATTGGCATGGTTTTTTGCACAATTTCCTATCCATGTGTCATGATTTTATATTGGGATTTCGAGTTGGAAATCACATCTGCGGTTTCAGACAAAAATAAGGAAGAAAAAAAACTTCCCACGCTACTTTGTGTTTTGCGCCCGGTTTTGATTGATTGATTCAAAAGGATGTTCCTTTTTTTATACCAACCAATATTTTTCAGAACTCAGACTTATTTATAAGTTTACTAGAAGCCTTCAGCCACAGTTAAAAAATAAATCGAAATCTGATTTGAAACATCGTGGCGAGTGGAAAAGAAAATACTGATAATTAAGTTCTTTACTTTGTACTAAATTTTTTTTATTTAAATTACATTTCTTTGTTTTGGTTTTTTAAAATTCCCTATTTTTATCTATTTTTCGTTGACTACACTTACTTAGTTTCATGTTTTAGTAGTTTATCCTATGCCTGCTAGTAATATTTCCTCTCGCAATAATTTCAATGTCAATTCCATGAAGTTATAGGAAGCTAAGCTCCCCAGCCAATCTTATACATGTCGGAGTCGGCATGCATAATAGACTGCCCAACTCGAGAAACCACTACTTTGACGTGAAACGAATCCTAGTCCATCACAAGTACAGAGGTCAATCCAACGGATTTTTGTACGACATTGCGCTGCTGACCCTGGGCACATCGGTGCGTCGACGACCGAGCCTCAAGGCTGGCATCATCCGTTTACCGGCAGGACCGGCGAATGATCCTCCACCTCATACCGCTGTTCGCGGTATTGGATGGGGACTGACTAAGAACATAACAAAAAACAACCCAGAGTCAGATACCCCGTTGCTCTTGATGGGGGCGGATTTTCGCGTTCTAACTAACAGGGACTGCACAAGACGAGCGTTAGGCAGCCCGATTGCTGCCTCACAGATTTGTATAGACAGCTCCAACAGAGCGATGTGTTCGGTAAGCCGCGACGAAGTACTCAGTGCGAGAATTTAGTCCTAATCCTTGTCGTCCCGTTTTCCAATGGTTTATCAGTAGAAAGGACACAACTGTTTGACTCCGCCTCCATGATGAAATACAACTTTCTTGCTCCATTCCTAATTCTATTTTAAATCGATTGGCACAATGGGTTCATTGTTTCCGTGCTAGGGGGCGGAGCTTTGTGCATCCCTTGAAGAGGGAAGGAACGGAGAACGTTTCTTTGGGGGGGGGGATCATTTGCTCCGCCTCCTGAGACTCTAAAGTTATTTGGCTGATGCCAATCGATAGAAAATTAAATTTTCGATGGTGTATGGTGAGTTTATGAACAAATAAATTTATTTTTTAATTTAACAGTCAAGCAGAAAAATGGGTGGCATAAATATGGCAAATTCCTCGTACAAATGTTCTGTGTTTTTGCAAACAGGGTAAACATAATAATATTCTAATCTGTAGGGAGACAGCGGGGGACCTCTCTTCCGGCAGTTGCCTTCAGGACAGTATGAATTGGTTGGCTTGGCGAGCTACATAATGGGACAGTAAGTTATTTTTTAAATTCTAGTAATTCGAGTTCATGATTCAATGATTAAGTTCCAGCCTTCAATCGCTCAAACCTTTATCTGTATTCAGATGCCAGCAGAGAGAATCGGCAAACGTTTTCACCAGGGTCTCCCACTACAAACAATGGATAAGAACAGCTCTAGCTGCCGACAGCAGGCAAGGATAACTACGGTTTTTAAGTTTCACAACTAGGAGAACACTGGATGTGGATGTGTCAGCTTATGAAACGGTCCTGGCTTGTGCTATTGTAACTAGAAATTTAGTCGCCAGCTAGGCAGTTTTATCTGCGGCAAAGACCTAACGACTTTGATGTGATTGGAGGCACTTAGAATAAATATTGTTATGAGCATACGGATCGCATGGCTAAATCAAACTAAGAAATTAAAAGATGATGTGATACTTCCAGTAAATATTTTATTATTTTTTATTATAACTTTTAGTGTCTTAAGAGATAATTTGATGTAAAACTAATTGCTTGATGTTATTGAGGAACACTTTTACTGACACAGTTACTTTCAGGACTAAAAATCCATGTAATTAGATTAAAGATAACTAGATATGACAGTAAAAAATAATTATCTATTTCAAAAATTTACTTTTTTTTGAGATGGAACTTTTTTGACCAGTTTTCGCTATGTTGGACTACGCCCAACAAGTCCTCATACCCTATCATCACAGCTATTTAACTCGTTAATACCTTACTTACTAAGTAACTCTATCTACCCTACTAACCCTATTCTGCTGCCACAGCTAATTGTATGTAATTCTGATGTGTGTGCTATTTACTATCAATTCTGTAGTTAACACTTTGCTATATAATCAGATGTTTTACTAGTTATAAGAGGCAGTTGTACTTCCTCTTTCCTTTCTTCCAGTTTACTTCTCTACCGATCACCACATTCAGTCTAATAAACGTGTTAACTACCCAATCTCCGGTTGGTAGACCTAACAACTGCATGAGATGAAAAGATGATAACATGAAAACCACGTAACATGTGAGTTCGTTAAAGTTTGCACCGGAATCAAAGTGACAGGAACCAAATGTTATTGCCCTCCTACAAGTTGCGCCCAGACATGTGCCCGTGCTTCAATGCCACCACGAATGACAAAAGCAACGTCGAAACGGTTTGAAATTCTTCCGCAATTGACCTGACGACACTCATTAGGCAACATGTTTTCTTTCTATTGCGCGGTTTAACCGAAGGCTAGCGCTGCAGAGGACTGTGGAGATCTTGAATGAATTGAAAAAGAGATCCAGTTCTGGGTCAAGAGATCAGCAATTGCACACTTATGTATTTATATTACGCACTTCAATCATAATATCTTTATTTCGTTCTATATTCCAATTTGCCTGTCTCTGTTCTAACTGAGGTCCATAATTTCAACCTTGCGTGACGATTGACAGTTCCCTGATTACAATTTTCCAGTCAGTGTTTTCATCCTAAGTGTTGGACCACGCCCAACAAGTCCTCATATCCAATCATTATAGGTCTTTAACTCACGAGTATCATACTTAGTTTGTAACTCTGTTTACTCTGTTAACCCTATTCTGATGTATGTGCTATTTGCCTCATTTCTATAGTTAAAACTTTACTATATAATAATGTGTTTTTTATTTCTACGCGTAGTTCTACTTCCTCTTTCCTTTCTTTCAGTTTATTTCTCTAACAGTCTTTACTATCAGTCTAATAAACTTGTTAACTATCCAACTTACGGTGGGTAGACCTAACATAAGGTTATTGCGTACAGTGTGGCCGTCTTTTTGGGTCTTCGCTCTTGTAATCCGTTAACGTCGAGTGCGACATCCAAACCGATTTGAGTGCAAGAAATATTTCTGTACTTCATATTTCCACTCGGTAAAAACAATTCACATTTTTGGAATAATTCGTATTCCTTAGAAACAAAATTACAGACGAAAACTGTTTTTTGCACTTGTCCGCGCTATATTTGGCTAAACAATCAATCAATTATTTGATGAGTTTCCACAGTAGTCGGTTTCATTCATTTTCTGACAAGAAATCGGTCGTCTTCTTTGACCACTGGTCAAAGAACACGTGCCAGTCAACAATCCGACACTGATAATTATTACTAAATACTTTTATTAAGTGGTCAAATTTGTGGATGGAAAAAGCCACATATTTTTGAAACTCTTGGCCAGCTCACAATCTGCGGAGGCATGTTGCACTCAACGCAAGGGAAAACTGGTTAACTTTGGCAATTGCTACCGGACATTGATCCAGTAGCAAAAGGACCAAACCATAATCACCAATTTTCAAGCAAGATACGAACCTTCAAAATCAAATGACTTCGAAATTTGCAAAATGAGAACAAAATGAGAGGACGATTTCTTAAACCGTCTCTGCGTGAAATTTTGAAGGTCGCCTTGACTTCATTTGACGACATTGGGCTTTCACGGGTTAAACAAACTGGGAACCAAAATCCAAAATGAACCCAATCACAGAAAAAAAAAAGATAAATTCAGCAACATTTTAGGGTTGCAGTTTCTTTGAAAATCAAATTAAACTATGCCTGCCAACGGGATTATTATTTAAAGATAGGGGATATTTGTCTCGTTGCCTTTTGATCCCCGTCTGTTTTGTTTACGCTCTTGAGTTTGAAACCCGTAACTACTTCGTTGGCCGATTGCGATGAGCTATAACTCTTTCGCGTTTCTTTTAGTACCATTTGTTGCTGATAATTCCAATCTCAAACATTTAAAACAATGAAACATCTTTGTTTCGTGGGAGCATAGCCCCTTTGGGGCTCACCGGGCCCATAGTTATGCATTTCCGAGATCCTAAAAAACCACAGGGGCATAACGGGGGAACATTGAACTACTTTATCTAATTAATTCAGGATTGGCTCCTCACTTTCTTTTTGCCCCCCCCCCCAACGCCGCCGCATTGGGTGCCCCTTCAATAATACTTTTATTCAGAAACCTAACAATTAATCAATCTTACACTTAGGTATTAAAATTTCAGCTAACCAGACGAATATTTGTAAGACGTATATTTTGTTGCCTCATCACTTATGAAGGAAAGCTATTCCAACGTCTTCACCCGGGTCTCGCACTTTGTGGGGCTGGGTAAAGGCTGCATTGGCCACCGATCGGGGACCGGGACCGGCAACGCCTTTTGCAATCACTATCGTCCTTTCTGACAATGACAGGATGCCACATTACTTCGGAAAGTGGGACGCGGTGGATCGTTCAGTCCTCGTGTTAATCAATTTGGTTCAAGGTGCATTTCAAGATCTTGTTACCCGTTTGCTAAACATTTCTACGGGTGGCTGTCGCAGCTGTAATGTCGGGTGACCGTTATGTACCACGTCTCTAAAAGTCAAGTTTGGGCTGTGCCCTCCGTCAGGTCTATATGAAACCTACGAGAAAACAAGAAAACGAAAACGGGGAACTACGAAAATCCAATTTAACAAAAAGTATAACACAGAACAACTAAAAACTTTGAAATGAAGAAAACTAGAAAATCAAAAAAAATTTTGAGAAAAAAAAATGAGAAAAACGGAAAACTAAATTCTAGAATATATTAGAAACCTGTTTTGATTAATTACTGTATGTACCGCTAGTTAGTTAATACGAGGGTTCCTAAATAAGTAATGTCACCTAATTATTTAAAAACCAACGGCGCATTGGAATTCAATTTTTACCTCATCGTAGTAGTAGTTACGAAGTTGTACTTTCATGTAATATTTAATTGTAGTTTTTGAATTTTACACACTTAGTTGTGATTTTAGTTTAAGCGGTTCATAAAAATAGTTGTAAACTGATATCACACGGTGACTATGAATAAACAGTTTCTTATGACAAGCTTAATGATTGTCATACAGTATAGTAAGGTCAGGTACAAACAAATAAATATAAACTAAAAACTATACTTCGAAACTAGAACTACGTAACTTTTAAATAAAACTACAACTGAAAAATAAAACTACAACTGAAAAATAAAACTACAAAACTATTAAATACCGAAGACAACTACTTACTACAAACGAAAAATACCAGGTTTTATATACACCCATTAAAATTCCCTTGTGAAGTTCAAATAATCCTTTATTGTAACACCTCGCTGGCGTGATTTGCAGAAAAGCCTAAAAATGCCGCTGTGGGATGATCAATCACGTCCACGTCTGTCTGTGTGCTTCTTTCGTCATTCTTTGTTCTTGGTTCTGTAAATGTTTTGTAGCATTTCTGGACTAATAATTTTGGCCCGTTGAAACAGCGGATAATTTTGAGATTTTATCGGAAAAAACAAAAGGAAGTATGCGACGAAATGTGTTCAAAATTCTCAACTGATATGATCAAGCCTTTTGAGAACCTTCTCCCACCGGTGCCGTATCCCCAGTGGCAGGTGCTGAATTGCGCAGTACCCGACTTGCCGGTATATTATCGCTTTTCCTTAACACGTTGTATCCTCATAAAATCTCATCCTCGAGACAAACGAGTACTTTGTTTTTAATTTGTTCAAATCAAATTTAGACAATCGAAATTCCCATAAGTCGAATACGTAAACGACTTTCGAAATAATTATTACGGGAGAGCTATTATCTGTTGAGTGCGCGAGGCGAGACAGAACGGAGACGAGAAACCGCGAAACTGATTTTATGTTGTGAGCGTCGAGCCGAGAGCTCGAACCCTCACCATAGGAATACACAGACACACCAATTATCCAATCATAACATACACAAATATGTAGTGGGGCGGAGCCTGCGAGGCACTGCCCTAACACTACCCTAACATAATCACTCCGCCAAATCATACTGTCGTGTTATGCAAACTTTCGTCAGCTAACCATGGCCAAAGGTTCTTCCAAAGACGAAAACACACGTCAGAAAATTTGTACACAAGTATTTTTGTATTGATTTACAGTGCAAGCTGCAGATCTAATCATAGAAACTAAGTTAACTGTTGAACCGGACGCCGAAGTACTTTTCTAAACGAAACAATATTTTCGCTTGTTTTTACAGTAATAAATTACTATTGGTCTTGCTGTCTTCGTCGCGATTGTAAGAAACTCGCAATAACAATCCTTAGTCGACCGCAGCCTTCAGGTGACCGACTATGTCGCCTATGGAGACGAGAAAAACGTGGAAGATTGGTCTGCTGCTTCTCGCCCTTACTTGCTCGTTCTCTGGTAAGAATTCAAACTGGCCACGAATCAATCTCACTTTGTAATTATTGTTGAAATTAATCTGATTTTCACTCCGAAGATTCTTTTCATTATAGATGGTGCGTTCAACGAATGCGAACGGGCGGCCCCTTATATACTTGGTTGGTTCAACGTAACGACTCCTATCCCCCAAATATCGACTGAAAATATTATTACGGAACCAAGTAAAGTGTATTTTTTTTAGGTGGAATAAATGCCACGAAACACCAGCTGAACTGGATCGTGAGCATCCAGTTTCCAAACTTGTATAACGAGTTACATCACATATGCGGTGGCTCAATCATCTCCAACCGGCTCATCCTAACTGCGGCGCACTGTTTATTCTATCCACAATCGTAAGGCCTCTCATCTCCGGGTGTGGGATGTGTGAATCTCAAGTATAGAAGCCTGGAATCATACCTCGCACCTAAATGGTCCACCTGACTCGGAATGAGATATTAGAAACAAATTCGGTCTCCAAAAAAATATTTCGACTACCGTATTCCCCCGATCTCAAGGGACACTTTTTTGCCCTACCAGTTAATTTGATCCACCCCGGATCTTATC
>LRSR01005796.1:0-20909 GCA_001579985.1 Hypsibius dujardini | reverse complement strand
TAGAGTCCTTATGTTGGCGGGCGAAATTTCTCTAATAGTACGATTACATATTTCTAATATTTTATTTTGGTGACTTGGCGCGTAATTTAATCCCAGGCTGCCTTATCTGAAGTCTTTTGAGTTAATAAAAATTCGATGCACGTTTGTATTTTTTATTTTTGAACGAGGTGTCATGAGTGAACATTACGGGGTAGGAAGTTTGTTTGGCCAGCTGTTGGCTTCTCATTCACTCACAGCGGGGGTGCATACAATGTACATGTTCAAGCGGCGTGTAGCACGAATAAGAATCGAGAAAGGACTTCCTTATTCAGGAATTGAGATACACAGTAGTGGCCATTTCAAAATTTAGACCAGTGATCAATATTCAATAGCAGCTTTTGGATATAAACGCCTTTACTTGGGCACTTTCAAACAGATGACCAAACAGATGAGCAAATTCACTGAGTACAGAAGTAGCCCTTCCTACCACCGGTATACTATGTTTGTAGAGGTACATGACCTCCGTCGACGGTCGGGGAACTTGACATTAAAAAAAAAACATATGAGATATGTAAATGTGGCAAAAATTAAGTGTAATGCAGTAATGTATATCTATTTAAATAATGTATATTTATTTATATAATGTATATATATTTATATAATTTATCGATGGATCATTACTACAACACGAAGTTAACAATTTGAAAACATTTTTTTCCGGCTGTGAAAAAATGTATGAAATGTCTGTCAGTCTGTCAGCAGCACTGATATATGACTGACCACATACTAGTAGCTGCTGCTCTTTATTGTGACGCTTATTCCCCTATTTAGGGGATGGGAAAATGGTCATTAACCGATTATGGACGCTCTGATTAAGAGACGGGATAAACGACAAGTGTTGTGTGTAGTGCAGACCGATTAACATTCCCTTGGACCGTTTGATGAAACGGGATCCCTTCGCCAAGGCAGCGGCGCAGAATCCGCTGCGAGAGAAGGAGACAGAGAAACGAGCGACAAGATGTCACAACTGCGAAGCTCGATACTTTGGTATCTTTACAGAGCATCTTTTTCTGGCATGCCAAGCCCCAAAGAAGAAGCTATATTTCATATCAACTGTCATGTCAAGACTGCGCGACCGGTCTCCACCAGACCGAATCGCGGGCGCTTCGTATCAATCATGTGTGTGGGCGAGATTGACGGATGATGCGACAGCGGGAGAAAGCGCTGGAAAAACTCCCCAAAGAAACTCGATCGCGGGGGAAAGTGATTTTTTCCCAGTTCTGTGCTGATTGATATTTACAGTACTGCATGATGTTCATGATGTGTGTTTGATGCAAGCACAGACATTCTTTTTGGTCAACCACACTGAGGCAGCTGGTCATCAGCTCTCTCTGTCTGGGGTATTAGTTACACTACATGCAGTTAAAGCACCTAAGACAGATTCAGACAATTCGCAGACATAGGCATGGACGTATGGATAGCCAAGGCAATCTCTCCAATATCATCCAGACATGTCTCAGACAAGCCAGGTAGGTTTCAGACAAAGCCAGGCATGTCTCAAGCAAAGCAGACATTTCTGAGACAAAGCCAGACATGTCTCAGACAAAGCCAGACATGTCTGAGACAAAGCCAGACATGTCTGAGACAAAGCCAGACATGTCTCAGACAAAGCCAGACATGTCTCAGAAAAACCAGGTATGTCTCTGACAAGCCACAATTAAGACATTTGCATCAGACAGAAAATATTTATGACATAGACATCGAAAACGCCCGATCAAGAGAAGACGCTCGGGATAACTATAGACTATGCCATAAAATCTTTCGGGATCTCTTTCCTTCAATTTCGGGAGCATTTAAAATTATTTGAACCTCCGGGCAAATATGGATTAATTTACAGTATCCACGCATGCGCGCGCGCGCCCTCTTTACACTTGAACTGTTTACTTTGACCATTGATGGTAAGTATTGTTTAATGGGTGAAAAGGACTGTTTCAGTTGCCTCTTCAAATAAGGTCGCTCTGGTTCCCGGGCATTCTCTGTCCTGGAAACATTGAATCTACATCTACCACTACCGGTGGATGTGTAGAGCAGAGTGCGGAAGAAATATCGAATTTTGCAACATAAAAGAGATTCAATACACAGTCACCTGCCGGCTTTCTCTATTGATTAACTTAAATAAAGAAGTCACACTGAGCTAGTGCATTAAATATTTAACCGTAAAGATTATTTCGCCGCGGCAGCAGGCAGGAAATTATATCCACGATTTTCCATTCGTGTAGTGGGCGAAACAACTCCGACACAGGTGTGTGTGAACTTTCAAGAACGGAAGCAGTAGAAGAACATTAGAGTAGTCACTTATAGTCTGATACGAGTACTGAGTATATACTCAAACTGTGAAATCTATCGCGCTATCAATAATCCCTGCACTCTTCTCAGGACGCCCATCTGCCGCAACGGAAGCTTAAAATACTCCAGAGACGCTCAAAGTCCGCTTCAGGTGTGCGTGTGAGTGAGTGTGAAACACCGTGTTAATTCTTTAAGAGTCACTGAAGCGTCAATAACGACCCCATCTGTGGCGTAACAACGGTCATCGAATGAAGCGTAATAGTTCACTTCATTACTACATTTATCGTTCCGTCCGTCCGTCCGTCCGTCCGTCCGTCCGTCCGTCCAGCCGTCCGTCCCTTCGTCCCTCCGTCTGTCCGTCTGTCCGTCCCTCCGTGCGACTCTCCGTTTGTCCGTCTGTTCGTCCGTCCGTGCGACTCTCCGTTTGTCCGTTTGTTCATCCGTCCGTCAAGTCAATTCACTTGACTATCTGACTGGACAAGGAGGTAACTGTGTCCTTCGGTTGGCTTGTAGGTATACTTATCGGTTTCCTTGTGGGTTACGCCACGGCCGATCTGAATGGTAGTGTAAACAATGAGCGGGATCGGTGGGAGAAGCTGCGGGGGACTTGCCATGGACATGCTCCCCGCTGAGGTGGCGCGCTATTGATTTTCCGGGCTATTGATCCACACTGACGTTTGCTGCGGTAGCGTTAAACTCAAAGGTGTTGTAGGCTGTCCTAACAATTTTCATCTCGCTCGGTGAGGAATTAGCAAGCAATACTGACTGTAAAAATTTACATTACGCAGACAAATTAAAAAGCTGATAAAATATAATGTTTAGGATTGAATTATTTCCATAAGGACAATTTCTTGTAGAGCAGTGTTCTAATCTCTGCAGTCGTGACTGTTTTGCTCGAAATGCCTCGTGTTCACACTACGAAACGAAGCCATGCCGGCTTGCCGAAGAAGATGAGCAGATTGAGATAACACTTGAACTGGAACGTCTGGAGACGGACGGACGGACGGACGGCCAGTCAAATTAGACATGCCGCAAATTCAAATCGAAAACAACCCTCATCCCTGTTGGCGTCTCCCGATTTCCCTAGTGATCCTAGTGATCCTAGTGATCCTACAATAGTGATCTCATACTAGAACACATTTCCGATACCTATTTTTAAGAAGCCTCTTGAGATTCATTATTATCTTTAAAATGTAAAAAAATTACTTCAACGCAAATTTTAAACTTTAATGGACAGATTACTATCGTAGTAATAGTGGACATAAAAAGCCCTATTCAGTCAAGCGCTTATTTATCGAGTTATACAAAACTTTATCACAAACACCTCCTACGACTTTTGTCGAGGTCAGGTACGGAGAAGTATTTCTACTTCTTTGAGCACCGATAGGCTGATTTTGAATACACAGTGTAGATCATTTGAATCAATCACATTTATGAGGCAGTCCAATAGAACTGCTAACTGACTTGTCTGAGCCTGAGAAAGCCATCAACTGCGCGGCACTTGACGCCTCTCTCCCAACGACCAATCGCCGTGCAGCCTTCCTCTGTGTCCTTGGTCCGTGGCGCCAACCCTCTCTGTCGGACGAGCAAGGGATCGATTGGATAGCGTCTTTGCATGCGTCGAAACACGTCCTGAACATCTCTCGGTGGATATATTTGTGCAAGCCGATATACAGGAGCACTCTCAAAACCAACCGACGTCTGAAAAATTTAATGCTCTCGTTTCGTTGCAACTTTTTTACTTCTCCAATTCTTTCAGTCAAAGTGTCGCTTAAAAAATTGATGATCGGCCGCCGCCATGCCGATTCTGGAGCGGTCTAACAGCGGTCATAATGAGCAGGAGGAAGCCATCAATTCCCATGTTACCGCACACGGGGAAGAGCCATCGTGTCTGCAGCTTGACCACGATCACGACCACGGACTATTACCCGGAAACGAGGACGTGGCCCATCCCCAACACCATGTCCAACACCCTGCTGCGGGATACTTCCCCGCGCTAATCTGCTCCGGCTGTCGGAATGGGATATCGGAGCAGTACTTCTTATCTGTTTCCAATTCGCAAGACTTTTATCACTGCCACTGTCTAAAGTGCAGTGTTTGTAGTGTAACTCTAGACCGACAAATGATCTGCTATTACAAGGACGGGATGATTCTTTGTAAAGAGGACTATTACAAGTACAAGAGTCGAAGGCTGAGCCCCGAGTAAGTGTGCCTGTTCACACTTGCCTTCATGTTGCGGCATTTGTTACTGCCGACTTCGCGATCCCATTGCTAAAATATAAAAGCCAGGCGTCGTCAGCGATCTTTTTGCAAAAAGGGTTGCAGTTGTTTAATACTTCCACTTCCTAATTTTTAATGAGCTTTCAGAACAATTGTACTCTTTTATGTGCAAAAGAATCCCCAACGACTTAGAGGCTTTTTATAAAACGCCTCTCAATTATATGGACCGTAATAATGACAGATCGCAAAATTTTATATTCGAACTTCAAGCAAGCTTGACCTTTTCTAATTTTCGAACGAAGTTGTAACGGTCAATCTGTTCGATTTTCAATTATTTGTAAACTCCGCTATAAGAAATAACGACCCGAAATATACCACTGTCTTCCGAAATGACGGTTTTTTTTAAATGTTAAATCTGTTCGATTTTCAACGTTCTTCCCGAAAACGTTACTTTTTCCTCCCGTCCCGTAAAAAATAAACTCAAACCGAACAGTGTCAGAAAACCGTGGGTCAAATATTTCCCAAAAAACAAACAGTTTTTGCCCCTTCTTGAAGCGTTCTATGCGTTCCTTCTTGAAGGGTTCGATGCGTTCCTTCTGGAAGCGTTCCATGCGTTCCTTCTGGAAGGGTTCCGTTTTCAACCGTGTGTTTGTTTTTCTCGTGTTCCTTTAGAGGTTATCAAAATAGCCGCTGCCACGGCTGCAACTACCCGATCCGAGCGGACGAGTTTGTGATGCGCGTACGGGAGTTTGTCTTCCACGTCCCGTGTTTCCGCTGCCTGGCCTGCACCGCGACACTCCACACGGGGGATGAGTTTACGATGCGTGACGACGGCGCCATCCTCTGTCAACGTCATTTCCATCCCGCTGCAGCCGTCGCTCACGTCGGCGGCGGCGGCGGCGGCGGTGTCGGATCCTCGTCAAACCCCGCAAGTGACACTCTATCCTCGACAGCAGCACTACTGCCCCCACACAGCAGCCATGACTCCTTCTCGGCCGCCTCCTCCGACATCCCCACCACCACCGCCACCGCCGCATCCCTCCGTCTGCCCATCCTCATGGCCGATCATGGCGCCCCGGTCTCGCCGCACTTTGCCCAACTTCAGAACCGCATCGTCCCGCGACATGACGACGGTGGTGACGGGAACGACGGTCGGAAAGACCTTTTCCACCATCACCACCACCAGACATCAGCATCATCCTCCGCGTCGTCGCGTATGAAAAGCCGGATTCGACGGACCAAGCGAAACTTGATTTCCTTCGACGACGGGAGTGGCGGTGTAATTAACCAGCGCCACACTGCGGGTGGGTTGAATGGAAGCGGTGGGGAGTTACACGGTGATCCGGTGGGGCAGGCGGAGCTGTTGCAGCAGCGGCAAGCAGCAGCCGCGATGCAACTGGAGCAGCAGTGTTACCACCACTTCTCCAGTGCCGCCTCGCCGAACGCGGCTCTTCCGGTGCAAACTGCGCAGCAGTCGTCTTTTACATCTAGTAAGGGAATGTAATCATTAACCAGGTTATAAGCAGCAGGGAATGGATTTTTTATTGAAAACTGCAACAGAGAAAAATTCCCTAAGATAAATGGGTCAATTGAGATTGCCTGTGTTGCCTGCGTCCTGTTGCCTGTTGTCTGTGTTGCCTGCGTCCTGTTGCCTGTTGTCTGTGTCCTGTGTCCTTGCTGCCTGTGTTGCCTGTGTCCTGTTTCAGACATTCCGCAAAGTGAATTTTTAATTTATTTGCATTTCATTTATTCTTTTCTTTGTTATAGTATTATTATTTATTTATTATCTATATATCTGTTTATTTATTTTCAATTTGTTTTGACACATACAAGTTATATGCGAGACGCACTATTCGTCAGCGATATATTATTTTCGAGAAAATTTGCAATTGTCCATTTACATAATTTTGTCCTACCTTTTAGAAGAAGTGTGCTTTTTGTTGTCCAAAAAAACCGCTAAGGTTACGAAACCTCTTTCACACGATCATCCGATAATTGTCTTATTATCACAGGCTCAGAGGAATCGTCCCCGTCCCGATTAGCCAGTTCCAGTCCCGGCTTGCAGATGGCGCACCTCACGCACTCCATCACGGACTCATCCTCACCGAACAACCAACAACACCAGCGCACCAAGCGCATGAGAACCAGCTTCAAGCACCAACAACTTCGCTCCATGAAACAGTACGTTCACACAGCGTGTTTTCACTACTTTGTTGCGGTAAAGAAATTCAGGAAGGAAGATTAACCACGCTCTGTCATTCCATTAGGTACTTCGGTATCAATCACAATCCTGACGCAAAGGACCTCAAGCAGCTTGCACAGAAGACGGGCCTGACGAAGAGAGTCCTTCAGGTAAGCAGTGAGTGAGAATGAATCAACCAGTTATTGAGAATGAATTAACATTTTGGACATTTGTCGACGTTGTTCTCAAAAGAGGAGCGCGATGAGATCTCTCTAATGCTACATGATCTATTTCTCCATTGTACTTCCCCGCTAACAACAGCTCGCTTTGGTTCGTAGGTATGGTTCCAGAATGCCCGTGCAAAATATCGCCGTAGTCTCCTCAAGCAGGACCCCAATCGGGTGCTGGAAGCTAGCCCGATCGCCAAAGCCCAGTCCAACTCCCCATCACCACGACCGGATTACGGTTTGCCGGACAATGCTTCAGCAAAGCAACACGACCTTAATCATTACCCAATGTCGAACGGAAGCAATTCTCAAGACAATGGCGCTGAGTACTACTAACAAGGACTATGACTATTGTTCAGCGTGCATTTTTAACAGTTGTCAAGTAGACGCCTTTCTTTCACTTTCCCGGTTGCAAATCCATGTGTGTGCGCACGAGGTACATAGCTGTTGGTTCGTTAAGTAAATAACAATCAAATTACTGTAGCTCCATCCGATCGGGGTATACAGCAGTACTTCGTACGACGTACGTATACTGCACTCATAGTCTCGCACAATTACACCTGCGAAAAAGACCGTAGGTCAGTCTTACGGAAAGGTGGCGACAAGACAGTCAAGACGCCACCTGTTGGTGGCACTGGCAAAAAAGCCGTATTCACAGCAAAGCATGACACCTTCAAACGTGCTTGGTGAACCCGGACAGCCCACGCACCAGGATAGGTATAACTCCTACGCTACTTCAAAGCCTTTACAGAGATTCATGTCTCAGATTTGAATACATAAGATTTTTAGTTTTCCTCAATCGTGAATTCGTTTAAACTGAAAAAAAGTCACTTGCGCCGTTACGGACACGGATACCATAATTTCTAGTGCATTATTCGTTCTGTTGCGATCCGATCGCATTGCGATCGGAAGTCTCGTTTATGGTCTTCTCTTATTGTTAATCATTCTTTGGGTTTTTTTGCACTTCGGCATGGCTACCAAATGCGTGAGCACTGCTACGATTGATTTCGGGAAGCTTTCTTGGTAGCACGCCTGTGCAGTCATGGAAGAGAACGCGGAAGTGAACACATCAGACTGCTCGCATCCTACTTCCGCGACGCCATTCAACTCTGGCTCGGGGATGACCATTTCGGATTTGCCTGTGGAGATGCTGGCCAAAATCTTCGGGAAGCTGGACTGCTTTCAGCAGTGGGAAGCGCGTAGGTGAGAGATTTGGCGGACTGCATTCTGCCCTGTCATTGATTGACTTAATTGATTGATTGATTAACTTGATTGATTGATTGACTTGAAATCAATGAAATGCTATTTGTTTTGTCCCTTTTGCTCATCTTTTCATTATGCTTATTTGCCTGGCAGTAAATTATTTTGTGAGTGGTACACTATCTCGGTTTTCTAGACGATTGATGCAGCATCAAAGATTGAAGCAGATTTGAGCGTTCCGTCGGTATACAGTAACTCATTTATGTTCAATTACTTGACCGCTTGATTGTCGCACTGTTGCCGTTTCTGATTGTTGTTAATTGCTTTTTTGCCCCTTATGATTGATTAATAGATCGTCCGTTACTGTCGCACATCTGCGATTCTGCAGGACGTTTCTTTTCATGATACCGCACAGCTAATAGATTTTGCGTTTCTTTTTCTAGCGTCTGTAAGCAGTGGGAATTCATCCTGACCTGGGATTCCAGTATCAAGAAGAACGCTTTCTATGACCTGGCCACATTCCCGAATCTGCCCTCCCTGACTCACGCTGAATCGGAGGAGGATCTGAGCGACACGGGAGTCGAAGGGGCCAGCAAGCCAGGCCCTTGGGAGCGGCCTGTCGCTAAGTCGCCTGTCGCTAAGTTTTGGTCGTGGGTCTTCCCCAACCACGTCAAGCACATTTGCGTTATCATCAAAGCCGCTCACGATAACAACATTCTCACCGAGTACTATCCAAAACGTCTCCATGTCCATACCCTACTGCACTTGTGCTTCGATCACTTCGGCACGGGTCGATCTGTCAAGGAGATGTCGCTGATGTTGGTGGACTTTACAATTCCCGATCTGCTGCCGTTGCTGTGTCCGACTGTCCGGAAAGGTGACTGGCCGATCACGTTGGTGCGTTGTCGCCTCTCATTCTACTGCTGGAAATGGGACGTTGATCAGCCGGCTCCCTTTGAGGCAGGAGATTGTGAGCTAGCGATGCACATAGAGAAAGTGACCCTGCGCATGGGAGCCCATCTGGAAGGCGATTTGATGGTGTTGGGCGATGCCGTCTTGCCGGGTTTTCTTAGCATTGAACCCGTGGCAAATTTCTTGCAAGAAATCGAACTGTTTGAGCCTCACGCGGAGTACTCGAGTGAGGAGTGGGATGCAATAGCAACTGATATTCTCGATTTTTTTCGGCGGTTAGTTGCTCACTGGTTTGATTTAAAGATGCAAGCTTCCTTGCCTCATACTGAACTGTCTTCTATTTGTCTTTCAGTTTGCTGTCATGTGTGTGGGTTAATGTTCACATTTTTGTCTTTTTATATTTTCTTTCAGACGGGAACCGCAGCTCGGCGAAGGATACTCAATTGAGTGGCTGCGTGACAACATCGACTACCGCAAGCTTCGTAAAACGACCATCTACGATCTAATGATGCCGAGTTTAGACGTGATGCTGGGGTCAGGATGGATCGACATGGACGCGCTGGAGTTTGGTTATACCGACTGCAAAGGAGGAGATCGCGAGTCAAGTGATTAGGCGGACGAGGTCACTGCATTGAGGCATTTGGACGATGAAGAGGAGCGTGATGATGGAGACATTGTCTACGACGACATCAATGATATTGACCAGTGAGACGGTTTTTAACTGGTTCCAATTCTAGTATTTGTATAAAAGACTTCCAGTTGTTTTCTCGCGATCCAAGGGAAAACGCGAATCCTTTTTTAGAACTGTCTCTTTCATAAGTAAATTTTGTGCTTCGATTGAAATGTTCTCGACCTTATAATTTCTCTTCTCGGTGTAAGTACGAGGACCCATATATATCTTCCGTAAACGTAGTACTCTCCCGGCAGTCTGTAATACGAAGAGGGGGTGGTCAGGAAACCCGAAAATTACATTTTTTTTTGTATATGACCCCTAAGCGAACTTTGAATACCCTTAGTATATACCAGGCAAACGCTTTGGGTTAAATCTCTACATGGGTTGAATCAGTCGGGTGGCGGAGGGCGCCGCAGACGGCGTGTATGAAGCTGAATGAGTGTTGTTTACAATTTACATTCGTGGCGCCCTCCGCCACCCGACTGATTCAACCCATGTAGTGATTCAACCCAAAGCGTTTGCTTGGTATAAAAAATAATTTATATTAATTTTGGTCGGCGTTACAAGTCGTGGCTTACTAGGCTGGGGCATTTTAGGCCTCGAAAAACACTCAAGAAATCAATCAAGGACGCTTGACCGGCAAAAAATAAGTTTGCTCAATCAATTGATCGATCGAAAGCAGCTACTCGCGTTGGCTGGAATTGGCTCGAACTCAGATTCCCCTATTTTGCTGGGCCGAAGCTTAAAGGGTGGCTTTAACTTAGGCACATAGGCATTAAAAGCAAGTGTGGACATGTAATTCGCTAAGTCCCACTCCCACTCCCACAAGTAGCTTGTAACAAGCTGAGCAAAAACCACAACACAAAAATTCGTTTGCAGCTTATGCACCGACACTAATAACTTTCACTCGCCATTACAACAAAAAATTTAACCACCATTTCGAAAAATGGATGCGATCAAGTCGGTCTTTACATTCCTAAACGATGCCCATCTCGTACGCCATTTCCAATCGCTGTGCGGATTACACCGAGCGCCATCGCCGCCCCTGTCGCTCCCAGACGACGAGGAAGGCTCATCTCCATCGCCCGGTCGCGTGCCCAGCACCCCGCCTTCCATCTCGGACTTGCGTCGCCATAAGACATTTCTGAAAGGGGATAAGGGCATCGACAGCATCTTTTCGGCCGTTGATCGAGATTCGCGGTTCATTTCTCAGGAAGAATTGGTAAACCGGTAAGCAAAAAAAAACACAAGCGAAGAACGAAGTTTTATCAAAAATCTAATTCTATAATTGTGTTGCTGAACTCGTCCAGCAGAGAGGAAAGGTATGCCAGATTACTGGTAATAAAAAGTTTCATTTGTGAACAGGCACATTCAGCATATCCAGAAGGAGGAAGGAATGATTGCTTCCCCTTCCGGTGGTCGGAAAAACGGTTCGGAGAATCATTCCAGTCCGGCAGCCCGCAATGGACGCGTTGTGCCGTCTGGTTCGGCCATGGACACGGTGCGAGCGACACGGGAGGAGGAGAAGATGCGGAGCGAGATGTCGCCCGATTTTGTGATTCATTCGCGACTGTTGTATTATCTCTTTCGATTCGGCTCGAGTTTGGGCTACGAGGCGTTTTATGCTACCTTCTTCCCGATTTGGACGTGGAATATTGACGGAGCAGTTTGCAGGTATTTGTAGAGTATTTTTTTGTTTCAAGCGAGTGCACAAATTGAGTTGATATTGTTGTTGCAGGAGAGTGGTTTTTATGTGGGTGACAACCATGTAAGTCAACGATGGCTGTGCATGGGAGCATTAGCTTGATTGATGGATTCACGAATGTGGATGATTCTGGAGATTTGCCTTTGTTTATTAGCAGTGCATCGATTGATCGATCGGTGGATTTGATTTGTATTGATGAATTTAAGAATTCATGCCTTTCTTGTACAGGTATATCGGTCAGCTCATGAAAGACATACTTAAGATGCCACGTCCGTCACCGAAAATTGTGATCCAGATGGAACCCATGTAATTAACCGTGTAATCTGTTTGGATTACGTGGCTGTTGACTCTGTGTTCCGCTGTTTAGGTACGTCAGTGAATACGGAATGCCCAGGTAGTTTGTCATTAGTCTTGTTGTGGAACCTTATCATCTAACCGGCGGAAGCAACAGCTTGGCGTGCATTCTTTTCCAGCACTCACGCCATGATTGGGTTCAGCGTCCCATTTTCTCTCCTGTACTTCTGCAGTCAACGCTATGAGGTACATATCGTACGATTCTCGTACTCAACCAGTTTTGCAGCGTTTGAAAACGTAGATTAGTAATGTTATGTTGTTGTAGTTTCCTTTCGTGGTCGGACTGGCGGTTTGCTCCGTTTGGTGCTTACTGATCTGTCTGAGTCGTCTCTACCTGGGAATGCATAGCGTGTTGGACATTATCGGCGGCCTCCTACTCGTCACCGGCCTTT
This sequence comes from Hypsibius dujardini, assembly GCA_001579985.1. Taxonomy (NCBI): domain Eukaryota; kingdom Metazoa; phylum Tardigrada; class Eutardigrada; order Parachela; family Hypsibiidae; genus Hypsibius; species Hypsibius dujardini. The sequence continues at coordinate 8,719 of LRSR01005796.1, read as the reverse complement.
TTGCTCTAATCCTCCCACTGGCGGATATCCTCGACAATTTCCAGCTGACTTCACTACTTGCACCGCTCATCATGGGGGCGGGTTTCCTCATTCCGAGCCTCTATTACCCGCAGACCTTCAGCGAAGAGGTCTCCCAGGGCCAGTGGGGACCGACCTGGGCGGATACGGTGACCATTCTGGCCGCGGGGTGGGGCATCTTCATGGGTTCCTGGTTGAACTACCAAATGGGGTTGATCACCGCACCGGCCATCACGACAGACGGGCCCGTCCTCCCACCACCTTATCCGATCATTTGGCCGTCATCACAGCAAGTGATCTACACCATCTTTCGAACTGTTGCGGGCCTGGCATGTCTAGCGACAGTCCGAATAGCGGGCAAGACCATGGCTCATCTGGCGGTGTGTGCATACTACAAACGCGATCCCAACGAGGTGAAGGGGAAGAATCTGGTGAAGTTCGAGTTGCCAGTGAAGTTCTTTACTTATGCTGCCATCGGCATGTCAGGTACCTCGTACTGCCCTAGAGGAATGATATCGCAGATACATGTGCACAGACATACATACAAACAGACAGACAGAAGGGACAGCACAAGACTAGCGACAGAATCAGTATCAGAATCCGACAGTGGAGAAAATACACGCAGACAGAGACAAAGACAATTGCACATGAAAATGAAAACTGAAACTAATTTTTTTTGCAGCAACCTTTTTCATTCCTGCTCTCTTTCGTGGACTGAACATTGCTCGAGACACCATGTACACGGAAGTTTAGCTCTTTCGCTCCTGTTGTTGGCATGAATGCATCACCGCCGTCCGGTGTCCTCTGTGGACCATTCATGAACTTGACTCTTCATTTGACTCGTGTATCTTGTTACAGTGTTAATCGCCAAATGTTCCCGCAAGGACAGCAGCTTTTTTCGTACATTTATTTTATAATTTCTCTCGGTGAATTCTTAATTCTCTCTAGCACATTACTCTTTGTATTGCTTTGTCATCCTCACAGAGCACACCACCGATAAGTTTCACAAAGATTCAAGACCATGTATTTTAGAGCTGCTCTCTCCGTATAAAATTTTAAACTATGAATAGAAACTCTGTGATTCGCAAGTTTTGATCTGTGCTAGGGCGTCGTGGATACGGTGCCCGATCGGCTTCCATGACTGTAGACATCGCCGGTACATAGACAACTTCCCGTTCAAAAGTCTCCGTTTATTTGGGCATGTGGATCCAGGTGGAAAAACGGCTGGGTCGGCCGGAGATGATCAAGAAGGAGATCTACACCTACAGATCGTGCCCCAAGGAATGCCGCTCCAATGTCGGAAGATCCAGATAATCGATGCATGGTTATTTCCGGAATGTCTTTCCCGCTGAACTTACTAACGAAACCTACTTCCAAAACAATGCGAAGCTGAATAGAATACCGAAACTAGGTAAATATGTTCAAAAACATACAGTGCGCAGGTCTGTCAATCTGCCTACATATCTGCCTGCCTGCCTGCCTGCCTGCCTGCATGTCTGTCTGTCTGTCTGTCTGTCTGCCTGCCTGCCTGTCTGTCTATCTGTCTGTCTGTCTGTCTGTCTGTCTGTCTGGCCGGCTAGCCGTTTATTCTTACCGCCTCTAAGGAGGCTCCAGCTTTTCCAGACTGAGCCCACGCAGATAATGGGTACTCCGCCCTTTTTGCATTTCAGCTCCTCTGAAGCGTCTGAAATGACGGCAGCCACATGGTTGGCCAATTGCCATCCGGCATCGTAAAAAACCTGTTTGCAGAATGGATCACCCGCCAGTCCGGCGGCGGCGAGATTTGAGCAAAACTTCGCGATGAAAGATTTGTCGAATGGAGAGTAGAAGAACTGCAGCATTTCTGAGCGTGTTTCCACACCGAAATAGTTGTATACCTCCCTCCTAAACTGCGTTAGGTCTTGCGGGCATTTACGTAGACGATCTTCGTGGTCGAAAAATATCTTGATGGCGTGCTGGGCAATCCCTGGAACCACAAACGGACATTTATTGAGGTCAAACAAACACACCGGTCAAGAGACAAATTAATTTACTCGTACGCAGTCAATAGATTTTTTCTTACAGTAACCAGATCCTTCATCTCCGAGCAAGTGGCCCCAACCACCCGCGCCGACCATTTTTCCATCCGGATTTCGCAATATACAATTGGATCCCGTACCTTAAAAAAATGATCGGGAAACGTAAAAAGTCTGGTACCAAAATTAGCCAATCCATTGATTGTGATCTCGGATCAATCAATCAATCGATCGATCAATTCATAACGCAACACTCAGACTCATTATGCAGTAGACCGATCAAATCAATCAAGCAATCAATTGAAGAAATTTCTTTTCCACTTAACAGCTGACCACGCATCCGCACCTGATATCAACACAATTCCAGACAGATCACTCCTCGCCGTGGCCAGCGATCCCACGGTATCATTCTCTATGACATACGACGCCGCGACGTGATGCACCTCATCCAGCATGTTGACCCACTGCTTATTCCGCTGAGCATCATCAGCACCACTCATACACAAGCCTATCGAAGCGATAACTGCGTTGTCGGGCACGTCCGCAGTCTTTCGCAACTCCCCCACCATGTCCGCGATGGTCTGGCAGGCCTTCTCCAGACCCACCACCCACTGATTGGTCTTTCCGCCCGTGCACCTCGCCAGAATCTCCGCGTCCTCATTGAGCAGGATGCCGTGAGAAGCGGTCCCGCCGCCTTCGATACCAACGAAATAGCGATGATCTCCAACAGAGTAAGCTGCACCATGCCCGTTGCTCCTTTTTCCATGTCTGTTTTCGAGGACGATGACGTCTCCGTGGTCCATCTTGCGTGCTGATTACGAATGATGACCGAATAATATATTGCAGAATGGAGGGCAGTTACATCACGTTGTCTGTCTGACCTGCAATCAGTGCTAATATTCAGTAGTAGCGAAACACACTGACCGAAACAATTTTCTTCAACACTGTCGGTGTGTATATGATATAGATGAAAACAATCGAGTGCCTCGAGGCACTGTGCTATATTGTGATTAGTGCCATGTGTACACTGCGGATGATGCGTCATTACGGAAGTATTACGTGGCACGATAAAAATCAATGCGCGTACAAGCTCAGCTTGAGGCCTGTCGCTTGATTGATTTATGCACGGCACTACTCATGAGATAATGAATCAATCAAGGGAGAGCCGGACCGATGAATGAATGTTACCGTCAGGTGCTCAGAAGACTGCTCGAATGATGTACTGTACGAGATTGTTTTACGGTTTATCGATCTTACAAAGCAACAAAGTCAATTCTTGTTTTTGTTGACGTTTTTTTTGCCTTCGGAATCTGTCTAGCTAAGCGATGACTAAAGCAGCACCAAACCGATTCATAAGGGTTGTCAAAACGAGATTTCAGCGAGATCAGGGTAGCCAACGAACAAAATTTACATAGCACAATCAATAAAGCAACAAACACGCGACAGTTCCAAGCCGGTCGAGGAAAACAATTTAGAGACCAAAGCCGTAGAGAGTTCGGCCTTGGCGTTTTAGAGCATACACGACGTCCATAGCGGTGACGGTCTTGCGTTTGGCGTGCTCGGTGTAGGTCACGGCGTCCCGAATGACGTTCTCAAGGAAGACCTTCAACACTCCGCGGGTCTCCTCGTAGATGAGGCCGGAGATTCGCTTCACTCCACCACGGCGAGCCAGGCGGCGGATGGCGGGCTTGGTGATACCCTGGATGTTGTCACGAAGGACTTTTCGATGGCGCTTGGCACCTCCTGGAAAGCAGAAAAAAATATACACCTGACATGATTCACTTCACACAATCAAAATGAAAGACGAATCCAGCAATCCAAGCACCATGCAGACACTTGAAGCAGGGGAACTATCGAAACGTGAGAGCTTTGCTTACCCTTTCCGAGACCCTTTCCTCCCTTTCCGCGTCCAGTCATGATGAGAGATGTGTAGGGAATTTAACGGTAAAGAAAGAATTCACAAGATTGCAACTGATGATATTGTCGGGTGAGGACGCTTGCTTTTATACGCTCCCAACATGCAACATGCAAGTTTGGGGTGAATGAGGATTGTGATAACGCCACGCCCCCTTTTCACGTCATTCCGTTCCCCTGTTTAGGGATGCGAATCTCTTTTAATTCGTTTGATTTAATTGTTAATCGGAAAATAGTTTTGTAAAAGACAAAAATGTAAGAAATATTTTTTCCTATGCAATGAAAATATTTGAAACTTTTTTAAAAAACAGAATATTGAAAAAACCGTCAGAGAATATATTTTCGGATATTGTTTTCATTCAGAATGTTGTGACCAATGAGCGCTTCCACTGAAGCCACACCCTCCGACTTTTCAACCAATCGACAGTCCTGCTCTATTCGAGACAAACCAGTCCGCGTATATAAAAGCGTTGGCGTGCGCGTCATGGAAATCAGTTAATGTTTTGAAATTTTCCTCTTCTCCAACTTTTCTTTTTCACCCTAACGCCAAAGTCCCAATCCGAAATGGCTCGCACCAAGCAGACTGCCCGCAAATCGACCGGAGGAAAGGCTCCTCGCAAGCAGTTGGCCACCAAGGCAGCCCGCAAGTCCGCACCGGCCACCGGCGGAGTGAAGAAGCCCCATCGCTATCGACCCGGAACCGTTGCCCTCCGTGAGATCCGTCGCTACCAAAAGTCGACGGAACTGTTGATCCGCAAGCTCCCCTTCCAGCGCCTCGTCCGTGAGATTGCCCAGGACTTCAAGACCGATCTCCGTTTCCAGTCATCCGCCGTCATGGCTCTTCAGGTACGTTAGCGGCTGATTGATCGGTTGTCTCGCTGACATTACCTGATCGGTTTAATTGTCAAGGCGCTAGCTTGATTTCTTAATTTGAGTAATTAAGTGCGATTTTCATTAAGATTTGTTTTTTTTGTAGGAAGCCGCAGAAGCCTACTTGGTCGGTCTTTTCGAAGACACTAACTTGTGCGCCATCCACGCCAAGCGCGTTACCATCATGCCCAAAGACATCCAACTGGCCCGTCGGATCCGTGGGGAGCGTGCTTAAATCGTTTTAACATCACTCGTTCGTTATTGAATCTCGACGTTCTAATCCATGAGGAATGTCAGTTGTTTGTCCCTTGTATATTGTTCGCGCCTCTTTTTAATTTTGGTTGCACAGTCCAGTTGAATCGATCTTTTTCGGGGCGTCTTCCTCGAGTGCATTTGAACTGATCTCGAAAGTTCGAGGAGTGCAAAGTAATCGGTTCATTGACAATAACAAGCCACCGATTTCGAAATGCTCGGCCGTTGCAGTTTTGAAACTTGCCTTTTGCCGTAGAGTCCGCGAAGTTGGCGTGGAACTGAAACATGTAGACACCGTACTAGTACACTAGAGGAAACACTGACAGACAAATGGAGACAAGTCACAGACGGTCAGTCCGGGTAATGGACGGTTACTTGCTGCCATTTTTGACGCGGTTGATGAATAGTCAGACTGCATTGTGGACCGTCTGTTAGTCCAGTAACGGAACGGCCATTCAGAGTCTGACCCCGATAAACCGTTCCGTTATCGGACCGACCGATCAGGACAGAGTTTCTGAAACCCAGATCGACCCTCTTACCTGACCATCAACCACTGTCTGCCGTAGTTTTGGAAAATCTGGAGGGGTCGGACCGGTTAGTCAGGGCGGCACACCACAAATATTGGTCGCTAACGGTTACACGGATGGCGTACGGCTTCCCGGATGGTGGACGTCCTCTCGCAAATGGATGGCCAATGCAAGCACGTACCTCAGACTGTCCGCTCAGTCTGATCTCATTACCGGGTCCCGGACTGCCTGTCCAGTCCATGCTGGCCGTAACTGGTCATCACCAGGGATGATCCAGGGAGCGTTGATATCAATTCACCCTGGATGATGGTTTTCTGTGCGTCTGTCTGTAGGTCCATTTGCCTTCTTTCTAGCTGTGGCGTAGCGTGGCAACTCTTGATGCCAGATATAGGCGTAACGGAGCAGGACGGTAAAAATGGTCCACCAGATTTCTGTTAGCCATCCAAAATACACCGCGAAAGGTGTTAAGGATTATACAATACTAGAAATCAAAGAAAGCTCATTCCAGAATTCCGGTAGTTATTGTTATTCACTTTTCAGTCAAGGACAAGCCTTGGCAAAACAAAACCATGAACCTCCAGTCCAGAGATCTTTAGTGCGGTCAGAGAGAACTATACAAGTGGGATATAAACAAGGGAATGAATGCCCACTATGCAAGATCAACTTGGGACAAGTCAAAGAAACAAATTCAAAAACGAGAAACGTCAAGAGACCAGATGGAGGGGGAAAAATCTACTTTGCGCTGGTGTATTTGGTGACGGCCTTGGTGCCCTCCGACACGGCGTGCTTAGCGAGCTCTCCGGGCAGTAGAAGTCGGACAGCGGTTTGGATTTCGCGGGAGGTGATGGTAGACTTCTTGTTGTACTGCGAGAGGCGCGACGACTCTGCGGCGATCCGCTCGAAAATGTCGTTGACGAAGGAGTTCATGATGGCCATTGCCTTGGAGGAGACTCCAGTGTCGGGGTGGACCTGCTTCAACACCTTGTAGATGTAGATGGAGTAGGACTCCTTTCTGCAGCACACAAAACACAACGCAATTAAAATCAGCTGATCAAGTAATTGAAACAAGGACAGAAATCAGTAAAGCCATTTTCAACTAATGAATCAATCAAGCACCCCTCCACGCAGACATAGAAACATGAAATAGCTTACCGCTTCTTGTGGCGCTTGGCGTTGGGATCACGGATGGCCTTTTGCGCCTTTCCGGACTTCTTGGCGACACCCTTTCCAGCGGAGGCTTTCGGAGGCATGGTGGGGAGCAAGGGTCGGAGCTTAAAACTTAGCAAAAAACTACAGAAAACTTCAACAAGAACGAATGGAGTAGAAATTGTGAAACAGTCGCTGTTTTATACGCGCGCAGTGCGAATGATATCCATAAAATTTTTCACACGGCCTTTCCAAGTCCAACCCATGCGACGTCCGAGCCAATCGAAACTCGCTACCTACCATTATTGGTCCATAAGTAAAAAAGGCGTGGTTCACATTGGACTTTTCATTGGTCCGTAAGTCTGAAAGGCGGGTCACAGTGCACCCTACTTTTGGACCAATCAAGAGGTGGGGGTTAGGTTTCTACGCATCACGCGGGCCTATATAAACACCAAACGACGCAACCCTCACTCTTCATCTTACTATTTGATTTTGTAAAGCGCTTTGGTTGTTTCGTCGTTTCGTTCTCATCCCACCCCCCTTTCATCATGACTGGCCGCGGAAAAGGAGGAAAGGTCAAGGGAAAGAGCAAGTCCCGGTCGTCGCGCGCCGGACTCCAATTCCCCGTCGGCAGAATCCATCGTATGCTCCGCAAGGGCAACTACGGTGAGCGCATCGGAGCAGGAGCCCCCGTCTATCTGGCCGCCGTTCTGGAGTACCTCGCCGCTGAAGTGCTGGAGTTGGCTGGAAATGCTGCCCGTGACAACAAGAAGAGCCGCATCATCCCCCGTCATCTTCAGTTGGCCATCCGCAACGATGAAGAGGTAAGCAATTGGATTAGCTACTTGGTTGATTGACTGCTGAGTTGTCTCTTGCACCGCTCGCTGTAGGACGGGCCTATTGATTTTTGAGGTTATTGAATGATAGGCTTGTTACGGGTCTGACTAATGTGCTTTCTTTTATTGCAGTTGAACAAGCTGCTCTCTGGTGTGACCATCGCGCAAGGTGGTGTGCTGCCCAACATCGCACCGACACTTCTGCCCAAGAAGACTGCTGGCGGTCCGGAAGCGGGAGAGGAGAAAGCTAGCGCCTCAGTCAAGAAGCCCAAGGCTGAGAAGAAGGCCGCAGCCGCATCTCAGGATGTTTAAAGTTCCATGCTTTTGCGATTCATTCTTCGCCGTTTATAACCGAGACTTGTCGCGATCTTGAGTTCCATTGTTGGTGTTTAACGTGTACATCGGGTCTGTAGAACTTTTTTGTTCCGTTTGTGGTCATTGTGGTGGAAGCACTTCGTCTCTAAAGATCTGAAAATTATCGAAAATGGCAGGAGAAAGATCATAAAATTCCGAAGCTGTTTAACTTGTCTCCCACTTACGGTTGTGCGATCGTACAATTCGTGCTCTTATGAGTACGAGTGATGATTAGGCTCAAACTGCAATAACGTTTTTATTAATACGTCGGTCAGATAGCTATGGTAGGCTTACAGCCCATTACATGATCGTAAGCGAACCGGTGTTATAGGAGGGCTACTTGAGCGTCTCCACTGTGTCCGGCAGTCTGATAAATGCTACTGGTTGAGCTTGTGTTTCCTGTTGTTTGCAAATTTGCACAGTATGAAGTCAGCAGGTCTCGCACGTTACTACCAGAGCAAGTTCGTCAACTTGTAGTCCGTCTCCACAACATACATGCACGCCACATGGTGTGTGCTATTTCACGCTCTGATATTTTGTTCGTTTTCTATCCATTTGTTCAGCTCTCGTTTTTCGCATGTACAGTGTATACTCCAGCTGCGGACGGGTCTTTCGTTCTGTGATTTTCTGACGACGGGGATGGTCGTGAAAGATCTCCGTGGATCTCATTATTTTCAGGAAACGCGCGGGGAAAGAGAGCGAACTCAGTGTTCTGTTGTGTGTGTCTGTGCGTGGTTGGTGTGTCTCGTGCCTTCTTTATTTGCCTACTAATTGATCATTTCACCTA
>LRSR01005794.1:0-13494 GCA_001579985.1 Hypsibius dujardini | reverse complement strand
ATCAACTCCGAACTCCTAATTCGATATTAGGAGTTCGGAGTTGATGGACCCGGAGTTGGAGTGGAATTGGAATTGCTTTTTCCCGGAGTTGCACATCTCTGGTGATGACGCAGGCACCACGGATGGATCGCGATTCTACAGTAGTCGGAACTTGTTTGTTATACTTTAGCTGCATGTGCGCTCATTTTGTTTGTGTAGCCGGAATCGATCACCCTGAAGGATCGAGAGAGGGATTTAGCCGACCTTCTGGAGGAAATGAACGGTGACATCCCGGACGAGGAAGCCGACCGACCAAAACCCAGTGAGGTCCTCTTCGGTAAAGGCGGTCCGACCATGGACGAGTTCCTCGCACCCGGCAAGGACGACGGTATCTTCAAGCGTTCGATGTTGCGCCGGAAACCGAAAACAATGTCGACGACGTCTGGCGATTTCGAGGATCCGTCAGCAGGAAGCGCCCCCAGGAAGCGTCCTCTACCGGACAGCCCCATCGAGGTGGGCATGTTTGCTGATTTTAAGCACCGAGCTTCTTGTTCATCTTCGGGTAGCAACCCCAGCATCAGTGAAGCCAAGCGACCACTAGCAGGACTTTCATTGACCGGATCAGCTAAGCGCTCCAAGGTGATTCCACCTGTTCCCGTTGAACCGCGCGTCGCATGGGCCGAAGAGAGCAACGATACCAGCAACGCCTCCTATGAGCTGGACCCAACCTTCAAAGCGGTCGGAGGGACGGTTGAAGACAGTGGACTGGACGATGGGTGGATACCGGATGCTGAAACAGAAGCTCTTTTGGAGCCGGTCGTGATCAAGCCTGCGCCCCGCTTGTAAGTTTAAAGTACCCGTTCTGTGTTTTTATTTTTATTATTTGGTTGATTGAGTTGTGTTTCGTTTAGGGCGACCAAGATAGAAAAGAAGTGGACGGTGTCGGACGCGCCGCCGAGGCCCCCACCTCCGCTGCCGCAGGTGAAAATTGAGGAGGAGGAGGTCACACGTCCAATAGATATGCCTCAACCGCCACGAATGGTCGGCCCACAGACTGCCTTGCGTATTTTTTGGCTCGACGCCTGTGAAGACTTGGCCATCAAAGGTGAGAAGAAAAACATCCATTCCCCTTTTCAGGGCTATCGGATTTGGCGTCCAAGAAACCCTTTAGTGAGTATGTACTCTTGAATTCCCAATGCATTTTTGCCTGCAGGATGCGTGAACCTTTTCGGAAAAACCTACAACCGCGATGGAGTGTTGGTCAGTGTCTGCGTCAAAGTTATGAGCATCGAACGGCTTTTGTTCTTCCTCATGCGCGAAAAGGCAAGTCAGATTGTCCACTTTGTGTATTTTCGGCCAGGCTAACTTCCATCTTCAACTTTCTGTTTGCTAGATTTACGATTCCGATGCGAAGGAAGAAACTGAGGACGATGTCACATCCAAAGATGTCCAGAAGGAATTTCGCGAACGAATCATGCCGGAATATCGGATTGGAAGTTTTCGGTCCATGCAGAAGACGAAAAAGTATGCTTTCGAGAAGGCCGAGGTTCCCGATGAAGCGGAATACTTGGAAGTTCGCTATCCGGTAGGCTAATGTCTAGCTTGTTGGGCTCTATGCCATGAGATTTCCGAAAGCATTCCTAATTGAGAGACTAAACTGTGTCTGAGTTTCGGTTTTCTTTTCTCAGTTTTCAGATCCCGTATTGCCGGAGGACTTAACCGGAAGCACGTTTAGCCACATCTTTGGTCGCAACACATCGGCTCTGGAAATCTTCCTCCTCGAACGCAAGATCAAGGGGCCCTGCTGGCTGGACTTGGACGGCGCCCTAGCAGCATCGACAAAAACCACCTGGTGCTTGGAGGAATATCTCGTCCTGGGCTCGAATAAAGTCACTCCGAGCAAGGAAGACTTGAAACCACCCGGGGTGGTGATTATGTCGCTCCAGCTGAAGATCGTCGTCGATCCCAAAACCAAGCACAACGAGGCACGTAGATCTCGAGCGGAACATGGGTTCTTTTGCTTTCATATCTTTTTGTCCAGGTCGCGGCGGCAGCAGCGTTGGTCCACCACAACTTCCCGCTCAACACGGCGCCTCCGAAGCAGCTGTTCAACGAACACTTCAGCTTGCTGGCCGAGTCGCCTCAGTCTGGCCGCGGCTTTCCGATGCGCTTTCGGCAAGAGATCGAGGCTAATGTAAGTTGTCGTGTCGTCATCTCAATCCCTCGGTCTGATTGATACCTTCGTAGCTTGTCTGTCTGCCTGCCTTGTCTGACTGCCTGGCTTGTCTGACTGCCTGGCTTGTCTGCCTGCCTGGCTTGTCTGCCTGCCTGGCTTGCCTGCCTGCCTGGCTTGTCTGCCTGCCTGACTTGTCTGCCTGGCTTTTCTGCTTGGCTTTTCTGCCTGCCTGGATTGTCGGTTTGGGTTTGCTGCTCCGGTAGCAAGAGCTGTCATTTCTCTGGTATTCAAGTCGTCCCTTTTTGTTTTCCTTGTTGAGATCTGACTATAAATTGTTTATTTGCTCCAGACAAAGTATCAAACTAAAACATGTGACGGAGAAAAGAGCCTTTTGGACCAGCTGCTGCAACGAATCCAGAAGATCGATCCAGATATCATTGTTCTGCATGACGCTGTGGGGTACCAGTTGGACATTCTCCTACATCGATTGCACAGCTTGATGAAAGGCCAAAGCTGGTCGCGTTTGGGTCGCTTGAAGCGCACTGAGATCCCCAAGGTAAGTCCCGCTGAGGAGCCGCGGCCGTGGGCTTCTGATTTTCTTACTGGTCTGTAAGAATTTGCTGGATTTTAGGGAAGAAACGCTGGTGCCTTGGCCGCGACTGGACGACTGATCTGCGACGTGAAGCACTCCGCAGAGGAGCTAATCCACACGAAGAGCTACGACATGACCGAACTGGTGCAGGTCGTGTTGCGGGAGAAAACACCGCGACAGGATATTGACAGCGAAATGGTGGGCGAGATGTACAGGTATGGTGAAATGCTTTCGATGTGCCTACTTCCACAGTAATCAGATCGAGAACAGATTCAGCGATGACGTGTAAGTTCTTGTTTAATTTGCATCTGTGTGTCTGTCGATCTATGTCCGGAAGTTGGTTGGTCGATCCGTCTGCCTGCCTCTGTTTCTGGCTACTTTTGTGTTTGTTTGCCTAACTATCTCTGTCCTGACATAAATTGCGTCAGCAGCGCACCTACGATTGCTATAATTAAGTGCTTTGCTCCATTGCAGGTCGAAAGACAATCTGGAGCGGCTTGTTGACCACACACTCAATGATGCATTGTACACCATGAGAATTATGGCCGAGTTGAACGCGTTGCCGCTAGCTCTTCAAATTACCAACATCGCCGGCAACATTCTGGTCAGTTGTTAATTGAAATATCTGACTGCCTAGGATGCCTGATCCGACTGACTGTCGGTGCAGTTTCGCCTCCCTATCCTTTGTTTTTCGTCTGAATATCTGTCTGATGATCTGTGGTTTTTTATTTTTGTTTCATTGTTGTCCTGTCTTTCTGTCTTTCTGTCTGTCTGTCTGTTTATCAGTCTGTCTATCAGTCTGTCTGTCAGTCAGTCTGTCTGTCAGTCAGTCTATCAGTCTGTCTATCAGTCTGTTTGTCAGTCTGTCTGTCTGTGTCTGTCTATCAGTCTGTCTGTCTGCCTGCCTGCCTGTCTGTCTTTCTTTCTGTCTGTCTGTCTGTATCAGTCTGTCTGTCAGTCTGTCTGTCTGTCAGTCTGTCTGTCTGTCTTCTGGTCTCTCTGTTGCTTGTCTGTATCAGTCTGTCTGTCAGTCTGTCTGTCTGTCAGTCTGTCTGTCTGTCCTTCTCTCTGGCAGTGTGATATGTGAGGTCATTCTGCTGTACCTTTGATGCCATTCTTCTGTATCTTCAAATTGAAATGTTTTTTGTTCTCTTTCTAGTCACGGACCTTACTGGGCGGACGGTCGGAACGGAATGAGTTTCTGTTGTTGCACGCCTTCTCCGGTAAGAACTACATCTGCCCGGATAAGCAGTTTCGCGAGTTCCACAAAAAGACGACCAAGAAGACGCCAAAAGCGGTGAAGTCGTGTCAGGAAGATGGAGAAGAGCAGACGGATGAGGCCGCTCTCGTCGACGAAGAGAAAGAAAATCTGGGCGACGAGATCGCCGCTCACGCCGAAACTGGGCAAGGAGCGAATGGAGGGAAGCGCAAACCTGCTTATGCAGGTGGCTTAGTGCTGGACCCCAAAAAAGGTATTGTCTAGCCGGCACGGAATCGGTGTCTACTGAGATACTATACGTACCGTTTTTATCTGTTCAGGTCTCTACGACACGTTCGTCCTCCTGATGGACTTTAACAGCCTCTACCCTTCTATAATCCAAGAGTACAACATCTGCTTCACGACCATAGACCGCAAAGTCATGGCTGCCGCCGAAAACCAGGACGACTACATTCCTCCCTTACCGGAGAGCAATGCGGTGACCGGTGTCCTTCCCACTGAAATCAAAATCCTCGTGGAGCGCCGGCAGGAAGTGAAGAAACTCATCAAGCAACTCGGTGACAAGGAATCGGACAAGCGAATTGAGGTAAACAATCTGACATCCCCGCCTACCTGGCGAATCCGCGCCTACCAGGCGAATCCGCGCCTACCTGGCGATGCAAAGTGCCAGGTGCAACAGATCTAGTACGAATTCTTCTGATTTCGCTCTAGTACGACATTCGGCAGAAGGCGTTGAAGTTGACTGCCAACAGCATGTACGGCTGCTTGGGATTCACGATGTCCCGCTTCTTTGCGCGTCCCCTTGCTGCTTTGATTACGATGAAAGGACGAGAGGTGTGTACAGTATGTGTGAGGTTGGCCGGGCAGAGAAAAAGAAAAGGGAAATCCCAACGTTTTGTGTTGTGTTTGCAGATCTTGATGAATACGAAAGAGCTGATTGAAAAGCTGAACTTGGAAGTCATTTACGGCGACACGGATTCGGTCATGATCAACACGCGTTCACTCGATTTTGACGCCGTCCTGAAAATTGGATCAGATGTACCACGATCCCCCTCTCTGTACCCCTCGTTGTCGTTGTAAGCCATAAATAATGAGGATTCTCTTTCGTTAGGTAAAACGTAACGTCGATCGGCACTACAAGTCTCTCGTCCTGGATGTGGATGGAATTTTTCGATCCCTCCTGTTGCTGCAGAAGAAGAAGTACGCCGCGCTGATTGCTACGAAGAAGGACGGCAAAATCTTCTACACTCGAGAGCTCAAGGGGCTGGACATTGTTCGGCGGGATTGGTCTCCCCTGGCAGCCGAGACCGGCCGGTAATACTTACGTGGCAAAAACCTTGCGCTGATCGAGTCAAGCACTTTAACTCGGGGCTGTGTACACCAGCCAGCCATGCGTCGAACGAGTGTAATGGCTTAACTCGGTTAGCGCAAGGTTTTTGCCACGTGTTTATTTGTGTATATTTTCATATCATGATTTGTATCTGTATTTGTTGTAATTATTATCGCTATATTTTCTTATTTCAGCTTTGTGATTGATCAGATTTTGTCGGACCCTACGTCGGATCAGGCACGTGAGGACGTCCAGGGGAAGATCCTGACCGGTCTCAAGAACGTCGGAGAATTCATGAAAACGGACTTGCAACAGAGCCTCTTTGAGATATTCGGCCGGAAAGGTTACTTTGAAGCTCATGATTCGTTCGAACTTTTCGTCATCATGAAGGTGAGAACTCGTTTCGTATGCTTGGGTGAGAATGTCTGTAGGAGTGTCTGCCTTAGGTTTCCAGCCAGACTTGCCTTTCTGTTCATGAGACGTGTCTGCCTGTCCATTAGACGTGTCTGCCTGTCTGTCCATTAGACGTGTCTGCCTGTCTGTTCATGAGACGTGTCTGCCTGTCTGTTCATGAGACGTGTCTGCCTGTCTGTTCATGAGACGTGTCTGCCTGTCTGTCCATCAGACTTGCTTCATTACTGTGTCTAATGAGTCGATATTTGATCTATTTCTGGAATAAATCTCCTTTCCCTCGTTTGCAGCAACTGAACAAAGACCCGCACCTGTACGCAGACGCAAAGAGCCTCCCTCACGTGCAAGTAGCACAGCGCTGGAACAGTTTTGCCAGCAATAAGAAACTGCGTCACGGCGACACTATCCCGTACGTCATTTGCAACGAAGTCCCACCCGGTATCGTAGTGGTGGGCGGTAAGAAAGCTCCCCACACCCAGCGAGCCTATCACATCGAGGAATTCCGCGCAAATCGGACAACCCTGTCAATCGACAAGCAGTACTACCTGGCTGAACAGATCCACAAAGTGGTCAATCGGTTGTGTGAGCCGATCGACGGAGTGGACGCGGTCGTGGTGGCCGAATGCCTGGGCATTGATCGGAGCGTCTACGGCAGCTGCTATGTCGATCACTCCGCCCTGGCCGAGGAAGAGAAAATGCAGGGCTTCATGGCAGACTGTGAGCTTTACAAGGATTGTGAGCCGCTGACGCTGGTCTGTCCAGGCTGCGGGAATAACTGGATTTTCGATGAGCCGATCTTGGAGAAGGTGGGTTTACCACTTGCTACGGCCATGTGAACAGATGATAATAGCTTTGACTTTCCGTTTCTTCCCCGATTCAGAGTGTCAGAACTAACTGTCTATTTTCAGGATGGACAATACTCATTCAGTCTGCAGAAATGCCAGTTCTGCGAACAGGAACCGATTCAGTCAGTCATTAGAATTCGGAATGTTTTGCGGATCCGCATCGGTCAGGCATTGCAGCGTTACTACAAGGTTCGTGGGATGTTTGCTGATTACGTTGAAAGTCAGAACGTTGAAAACTCCTCAGCAGCAATGTGTGTTCTCTCCTTTGCAGACTCAATTCACGTGCCAGGATGCCTCGTGTTTCTACCAGTGCAGCTTCGTGCCGCCGAAATTCCACCGCGGCCAGCCTGTGTGTCCCGCTTGTGAGAAGGCCGTCCTGAAGCCGGCCTATTCTGATCGGGAACTGTATCTGCAGCTGTGCTTCTGGAGGAATGCCTTCGACCCGCAACGAGCCTTGGAAAAGATCAAGAACAAGCCTTGGCATGGTGAGTCAGCATCTTTTCTCTTCCCTTTCTGTACTACATTAGTACTTCTCTGTGTAGCACTTCCACGAGTACTCATGCATTTGTTTTGGGACAGGTTCCCTAGCTCTCACGCTCAAGCAGAATCCGGAGTTGTTAGCCTGTTTCGAGGAGGTGTCGCGTTTTGTGCAGAGCTTCTTGGACAAGAGCGCGTATGGACGTGTCACCTTTTCGAACTTCTTCCCGCGATCTCTAGGAGCTGCCAGCTCTCGGGCTCTCCAATAGAGCATGTGTGGCTTTTGTGTCTTTTGAAATTGGAGGTAGCATTTTTAATATTCTTCGTTTACAAATGCCTGCTGCTTTTTGCAGGTCCTTTTCTGTCTGTCTGTCTGTCTGTCTGTCTGTCTGTCTGTCTGTCTGTCTGTCTGTCTGTCTGTACTTGTTGCGTGTTGCCCGTATCTGCAATCATCAATTACGGTCTGGAATCGAAATGTTCATTTGAATTACAGTAAATACCACTGAAAAAATATGCCGGAACTTGAACTTTGTAAGCGTCGGAAGAGCAAAATTCGCCTCACAAAAAACGAAGCCCAAACACCACGGGCATTGCAAAAACTTAGATACAGCAAGTTTCGAGCCACAATGTTTGGCACATACACAACCGAAAGAAACATCGCCTGCATTTGTAAACGGTCGAAACTCCGACAAGCGCAACGCAGAGCGAAAGCAAAATATAAAGGCAGAGAGAAAAAGCCACACAGAGGGAACTAAAAAAGGAAGAAACCGTTCTTTCCAGAGATTTGCATTTCCAGCCTGGAGGAGAAGGGAGTGGGTCCGAGAACACAAAATACATCATCATCACACACACCGTCGGTCTCGTCCCTTTCAAGGGTCCTTCCCAATCAGATCATCCACAATTTTGGTCAGTTCGGCAATCTCATCACGCTTTTTCTCCAGATCACCTTCCATCGCTCGCATCTTCATCTCGTTCATTCGCATTGCCGCCTGCATCCTAATAATGCCAGGCAAATCGACCGTGAATCACTCCATGAGCCAAGAGACGTCTGTCTGTCTGCCTGTCCGTCTGTCTGTCTGTCTGTCTGTCTGCTGTCTGTCTGCCTGCCTGCCGGCTGCGTGCCTGACTGTCTGTCTAACTGTCTGTCTGTCTGTCTGTCTGTCTGTCTCTGTCTGCCTGTCTGTCTGTCTGTCAGACGTACGAACTAACAATCAACATACCTTTTATTCTCCTGCACTACCGGTTGGAACTCGGAGTTCAAATCATCAAACGCCCTCTGCATCGTTTCCTGATTCTGCAACGCAATCAGTGAAGCAAAGTTACATTCCGACACAACCACTTCGCAAGTTCATAAAACGACGAGGCGGCGAAATTACTAAGACGCACGCACCGTTCGGTATGCCGCAATGACAGTCTTGCTCGATTCGAAGCGTTCGTGCAACCCCACGAACACTTTATGCATTTCCTCCTGATCTTTCACCGCTTTCGCTTCCCTTGCTCTGGCTTCCGCCGATTCGGCCTGAAGCGATGACAGTTTGTTCAGCGTCACGCGTAGTAGTCCTTCGTACGTGGCCAAAACATTCTCCCAGACCTGCAGCGGAGACCACGAGTTAACAAAACACATGATCGATAACAGAAACAACAGATCAAAATCAGTCAATCAATCAAGCAAGCAAATACATACGTGGCAAAAACCTTGCGCTAACCGAGTTAAGCCATTACACTCGTTACATGGCTGTTGTAGCACAGCTGCGAGTTAAAGTGCTTGATTCGGTCAGTGCAAGGTTTTTGCCACGTGTGTATATCATAAATCACCATCCTGAAAAATCAGGGGAACGTACGGGATTCAATTCTGGGTAACCGGAATACTCTTCGTGCGTCTCCATTGGACTGCCAGCACCCATCAATCCCTCACGACCGTCGAGGAAACCCGCGGGAACGGAGCGTCGGTATTGCTGTTTAGTCGCGCTGCTGGTTCCGGAGTTGTGATTATGCTTTGTCCTCAGTGTCACCGGTCGCCGCGGGCTGCTGTCTACCAGATTGACAAGACTTCCGGACGGCGGCGGCGTCTGCTCGTGCGACTGGTCATGAAGATGCAATTCGTAGTCGTCGTGAAACTCGCCGCCTCGATGGGCTTCACCGTTGATCATGTGGGCATGGTGGAGCTCGCCCGATCCATTTGTAATGTCTGATGAGACCGACTGAAAATAAAACGTACAAAATAAAACTCAACATCAGACCTCAGTACAGAAATGATAAGACAAACAGAGAGTACTACAGACAAAAATAACCTACATTATGTGGCGGAGGAGTAACAAATGGCTGAGATGCAGCTGCAGATCTGGGAGCAAGTGAGGGAGTTTGTTGAGTTGGGTTCTTGGTCGCCGTCGCCGTCGTGAATGGCGACGGATGCGCGCCTCCGCGATTAGCGATATCCGGCCACGACGACGGCTGCAAAACAAACGAGAATTTCAGGTTTCATTCGAACCACTAAACCCCCACACAGGTCGCGCGAGTGGGCAATCAATCTCACATAATGCAAACGACCATCGGCATCTGTTCATAAATTGTCTGCCTGTCAAGTGGTTTTAGTGAGTCAGCACATTTCGGTGACAATCGAATTATCCAACTGCACAACCCCAGAGTAGCCAGACTGTCTAAATGGAAACGGCTAGATGAAGTGCTACTGCCTGCCTGTGTCTATGTCTGTCTGTCTGTCTGCCTATGTCTGTCTGTCTGTCTGTCTGTCTGTCTGTCTGTCTGTCTGTCTGTCGGTCTGTGTCTGTCGGTCTGTGTGTCTGTGTGTCTGTCCACACCTGTCAACGCGTTTGTTCGTTTTCATCTGAAAATGTACCTGCTCTGGCAGAGGCACTGACACTCCCGCTGCTGGTTGCAGCAGTCTGTCAGTCGTGGCTGCCTGCTGGCGTCGAATGGCGTTCTGCTTTTGCTGCATAGCGGAAATCATATCCGTAGTGGCGGTGTGACTCTGCATAGGATAGGCCTGTCGGAAGGGCGCACCCGCACCGGGAGGCGCAGGAGAGCCCATCAAGCCCGTGGGAGCTGACACGCGATGCTGCCCCGGCTGCCCGATTGGTGCAGCAGATTTGCCGACAAACGGATCAAAGTTCTGGTAGAACGACTGGCGAGCCAGCTCGGATTCGTGTACACCGGACTTGGAACCGGCGTTGGCGAGGAAGTCCATTCCGGGGTCGTTAAAAATTTCAATTGCGTTGTTGGCTTCCATGTGGCGCTTCTGTGTGGCCAGATCGTCTTCATGTTGCTGCCCAGAGCCGGCCGTGCTGTCGCTGTGCATCATGTAGAATTCACGGTTATTCTCCGTGGGTCCTAAAAGAAGAAACCAGGGAATTAGAATTCGGCAAAGTGCTAGACCAGACAAAAATTCCCCAGGAGGGAAACATTTCGCAACGGAACATCCTGGAATCGAATTCCTCTAACTGCTTTTGAAGAATCTGATGATCCTAAAAGACAGAGAACCCTCCAAGAACGCTCATAAGAACTTGAAGTGGTCCTCCTTCTGTTAGAGTCCTCCGATCCTTCAAAAACGACCCAGGCCGCTGCCGTCGTACCGTTATTCCGTAAGCAGTCCATATTCAACGAGTCTTCCATCGTAGCGGCTGCCAAGATTGCTGCCTCATTGCCTTCCCCTCCCGGCGGCATGTCCCCTTGACTCTTTACACCAAACACCTCACCCGCGTCCGCCAGACTGTCCTCCATAATTTTCGACTCCGGGGCGGTGTGAAAGTTCTTCCCGTCGCTCACGCCGACATCGACCTGGCGAACATCGACCGGACTCTCCGAGCCCCGTCGGCTGTTGACGAAGGGCCGGCTGAACTGTCCCGCCTGAGCATCGCCATTGCTGTTGCTGAGGTTGGGAATCGGTTGGGGTGCGTCTCCGCCGCCGCCAATATCCACCGGGGGGCTCTTGGATGAACCGCGCTGGCTGTTGATGTGGCCGAGATTGATGGTCTTCCGGAGTTGTGCGGGAAGAGGCCGGTCTTCTAGTGGAAGGGAAGAATGGTGAGTGGCAACCGGCTGCGGCGGTGCGTCCATAACTGATGACTGGGTTGAAGGAACTCCGGCGGACCCTGAAAAGTAAACAAGCAAATAAAAATATCAGACGGAAGTAACCAGAAGAAGTACAAAAAACATTATCAAAATCACCACCACCTTTTTGGCAAAGGCAAAAGGATTAAACGACTATGATTAGTGAATGAATAAATAAAAACTTGTCACCAAAGTTTCACAAATCAACTGTTCTTTCGATAGACACCGAAATATACTAGTAACGCATGAGACATCAATCAACCAATCCATCGACGAACTAATCAGCCAAACGGTCAATCATCCAAACAGGCTAACCTAAAATAAATGAAAAACAAATAATATGGTGCAAATAAAAACAGTCGCTTTAAAAACTAAAAAAGTGCGATTCTTGTGAAAGTAGATGAGCAGTTGTAAAGAACGTTTTTTGAGAGATAAAATGTGAATGACTGGTATTATTTGAAAACAGACAATCAACCGATCAATCAGCAGCCAATAGTACCCCTCGAATCAACCGATCAATCGAAAACTAATAACAGCCTTCGAATCAATCGATCAATCAACAGCCAATAGTACCCCTCGAATCAATCGATCAATCAACTGCCAAAAGCACCCCTCGAATCAATCGATCAATCAAGAGCCAATAGTACCCCTCGAAGCAATCGATCAATCAACAGCCAATAGCACCCCTCGGATCAATCTTCCCCAGACATCGGTAAGGACTTCCCAGGACAATATTGAAACTGCGTCGTAGCGAAATAAAACGTGCCTGGATCGATGGGGATGGGTGTGCCCCCAAAGAGCCTCTCCCACCATTCACGCAGTATCTTCTGGCCACGGAAAACGGTAAGCCAAACAGTCAGGCAGGAGATCATCGCAAACAAAAGAGTATAGCTAATGCGGTTGCCAAACGAACTGGTATCCTCTGAATCGGCCTCAAGCGACATGTCAAAAGATCGGATTACAACTTGAAAGATGTTGGTGCGTGATGGGGAGTTGGGGAGTTGGGGAGTAGTCAAGTCAAGTGGTGGTAGGACTGCTGCCCATGGCCCATGCGGCCAAGACCGAGAGGAGGCGGGGCCTTGGATTTTAATTTAAAAATTCAAACAACTGCGGTTTACCACCGGTGGGTAAACAGTCTACTTAAAAGTACAAGACTAGCCTGACGAAAAAATAAATCAAGCAGTATAAAGGGTTTAAAAGGTGGTGATTATAAAAAAAAGCACACGAAAAAATGACCGTGGGTCTGTGTGTCTGTGGGTCTGTGTGTCTGTCTGTTCGAGTGTTGAAAAGTATAGCTTGGTGCAATTTAAAAATGCGCATGTGCAATGCGCCCTATTTACAATTAATCAATCGATCAATGGCATTCTCTTCATACGATTGATGCTGAAGTAGTAGTGACTGTTTGATTGCTTGAATTTAATCTGAGCCCAGTGAATTCTGAATTATCAAGCTCAACGAAAAGGCGGTTTACATTAACACTGATTTGTGAGAATAGAATGAACAGACAGTGACCCGGATTATACCAGTCATTACCAATCATTGACGCATAATGAAGTCTCCAATCGATGGATTGACTGCTTGGCCGAAATTACTGCTGAGAGAATGGTCAGTTGATTGGTTGATTGGTTGGTTGATTGTGATATTTCAGTGCCTTTTAATGCAGCAACCCATACGTGAAAATATTCTAAAAATCTTTCCCGAATGCTCGAAAAAAAAACCTCGGCAGGGCAGAACTGTGTATCCAACAAAACACTCTACAGTACTACAGTTACTTGCTTCATCGGAACGGAATAAGCAGATTTACATGCACGCTACCGATGAATTGATTGATTAATTGATTAATAGTCAAAACCAAACAACACAATTTTGTTGTTGTTTTTAACCAACTCACTTATCTTTTCCTTTCGCATCACAAGAGGTCAAGGAATATTCTACTAAATTGATTCCCAATGGAATAATACGCAAAACAGGAATTCTCAAAAAGCGACCGTTGGGAGTTGGAAATATTCCCAAGTTTTCGATCACGCATTGTCGTCTGATCTCTAGATTCTAGTAATACTTGCCTGTCTTCCCGCTGAGCTTACCTGAGGAGCCTTCGGCCACGTTAATGGGGTCTTCTGTCATCCTGACAAGGGGGCAAGTTAAAAGCGAACTGCAAACACAGAATTTCCGCTGAGGAAGAGATTCGGCAACGATTCCTGATTCTCCGGTGCTCTTAAAGATCCCTGTCAATTTCAAACCATAAATTCGATAAACCGACTAACCGAGTTGGAACAGAGAAAAATTTCAAATTTCAATCAGACAGTAGTGCAAACAAACGGAAGCTGGAAGTGAGGAGATCACGAAAAAACCCTGCGAGAAGGGAGAAGCTGTCTCTGATAATAACTTGCTGTCCCTGTC
>LRSR01005792.1:0-23401 GCA_001579985.1 Hypsibius dujardini | reverse complement strand
TGCATTGCCAGCTGTACACCCTAAACGTTTTGAAAATTATCAACAAACGTAGTTATTTAGCTGCACACCCTACAACAATTCAAAGGTTAAAATGAATCGGTAAAAATATAATTTCTAAAATTGTAAAATGGTTTAGTAAAGCCAAAAATAAAGAGTATTTATCTTAGGCATTAAGTAGTAAATTAATTCAGTAGTAATTAATAGTTACGCATATTAACATAAAAATAAATATTGTAAGTTCTCTTTTATGGGCTAAATTACTTTTTCGGATGTGGAATCCAACGCGGAAGTGGCTTCATCCAGCAGCAAAATCTTTGGATCCCGGATGACAGCGCGAGCTATAGAAACCCGCTGTCGCTCGCCACCACTCAACTGGACGCCCTTCTCGCCGACTCCCGTGTCGTAGCGGTCCGGCAAATTGTTCACAAAATTGTGAATGTTTGCCACTTTAGCCGCGTCAAACAGTTTTTCATCCGGAATGCTCGCGTCAACGGGAAGCGAGTAGGAAATGTTGTCTTTAATCGAAGTGTTAAAAAGAATTGGTTCCTGTGAGACGATCGCCATTCTTGACCGGAAGTGCTCCAAGTTGAGGCTCTTCAGATTTTTTCCGTCTATCAACTTTACATGAGACAAACGTATCGTATTACGTAGTTCTTACATGAATTGCATTGAAAAGACCGACAGACAGACAGACAGACAAACAGACAGACAGACAGACAGACAGGCAGACAGGCAGACAGACAAACAGTTTGATAGACAGACAGACACAGCATGAAAAGCGTTTCTTACTATTTCGCCTCCAGTTGGGTCGTAAAACCGTTCCAGAAGTGAAACGACAGTGCTCTTTCCGCATCCACTAGCCCCGACTATGGCTAACGTTTGACCCGGGAGGACTTTGAAGCTGAGGTTCTTCAAGATTGGGACGTCCGGTCGGGAAGGATATGTGAAATCGACGTTTCGAAATTCAATTTCGCCATTCACTTCCTGTAATGGAAAACGGGTAGTGAATCAATGTTCCCCGAATTTTGGTATACATTTAGAAAAGTCTACCTCCGCCTTGAGACGGAAACAAAAAAAGGGGCTCCCCTTGCAGCAAGAAAGATAAAGGATGTGGCAAAGATTAAAGAATAGGAACGATGGAACAATATTAGCTTCCTGAAAGAATGAAGGGGAAAAATGGGGAACAGAAAGGAAAATGGAACATTACATGGAAGAGGAAAACAGATTGAACGGAACGAGGGAAGCTAAAGAGAACAGTGGAGAACATTTAAATAAAAAGAACAATAAATGTTACAGCCCAACAGTAGAATGGAGGACAAAAAAGAACAATGAAGAACAATACGCAGAAAGGAACATTATTTACAGGGACCAAACAGAACGAGAGTTCACATGTTCCTAAAAGTATCCAACTTTAGGAACATGTTCGAACGCTTCCATAACCAAACAGAACAAAGAAGCCCAGAGGGAACACTGAGAGCAAAACAACGGAATGTGTGACTAACAGAGAACATAGTTCAAAATTGAGAACACCCAAAAGCCATGTCGACCTCATGCGACCAAATTAAAATATCAATTAACATTCGGAGACGTTTATTGATTTTCAGAGATTTTTTATCCTTTCGGAGCAACCACCCTCGAGCAGACACGAAAGTTCTCGCTAGGCATAATGTCACAAAAAGTTCTTACCAACTTGAGGCCGTCGCTGCTGAAACAGTCGATCCGCGGTTCCTGATTCATCATTTTGAGAATGAGCCCCGCCGAAATGCGCGCTTTCGCGTAGTCCGGCAACATGGTGGACATCTGTCCGAACACCATGGCAACAAAAGAGATCCCGAAGAAGACCCGGAAGACGTCGGTGAATTGCATGTCGCCAGTCGTCACCAGATAGAACCCGAGCCGAAAGGCTCCGGCGTACAGGAAAAACATGACGGCCTGCGATAAACCGTAAGCAACAGCGTAGACCTTGCTGCGTCGCATGTTGATGCGATGTGGGAAGGAGAGGTAGTGCGAGTAGGTCTTGTAAAAGTACTCTTCTTGGGAAAGGGATTGGACAGTCTGGATGTTTTCGATGGCCTCCGAAGCAGTCTGAAAAAAAAATGAAATGTAAAAGAAAACACAAAATTTCTCTACGAGAATTTACGCAAACGCAAAAAGTAATCTAAAATTAAAAAAAGCCTAAAAAATCGTTTTGTGATAAAAAATGGTAGTTTATTTACTCACACATTTAAGTAAGGGAACTTAAGTCAATAAAATAATTGCGATTAGAATTTCAGAGTTATTAACTGCGATTTTTTTGGTTGTTAAACATTTAAATGGGACAATTTTATCAATGACCATTAACAAAAACACAACGCAGGTAAAAAAGTGAATTTTATGGCTTGATACTTGATATCCTGATAACTTATTTTTTAGTTGATCAAAACAGTAATTACGGTATCTAGTTTACTAATCTTAATTTCTGCCACTCGTATTTCTGTGTTGTGTTGTGGGATCTTACATTGCCAGCTTTTTCAGCCTCTTGAATGTCTTTTTTCTGGTCTCCCGTGTGGAGCTTCATATTGAGACCTCCGGCTGCGATGAGGATAGGTGCCATACCGATGATGGCCAGACCGAGTTTCCAGCCAAACACCAACGAGATGACAATGGCTGCAATCCCTCCGACCATGGAATTAACCATCACTCCCATGCGAATTCCAGTTGCCTGAGGGAATAAAATTGTCGTTACACAATAATCAAAACAAGCTCGCTTTCATTTGAAATATTTAATCAAAGTGCACGTACGCCTTTGACCATTGGTGCGTCGGTTGCCAATCGTGTGGTCAGTTTACCGGTGGTGTGTCTCGGCTCATCGTAGTACGCCATGTCCTGCCTCAAAATATTCTGGAACGCTGCAAGAAATATATCCTCCAAGTATGCAAACTTGCGGCAGCCGAATTAATTTAAATTCAGGCACGTGGTTAATACTAATTTTTAATTTAATTTATTACACCTCACCGGAATAGATATTAAAATTAATGTTTCAGTTAAAATTTACTAAAATTTTGCCATGCAATTTCCATTGATTGATTGATTGATGACAAATTATTCTAATAGACTTTTTAAATCAATCAATCAATCAATCGTTGGCCTATTGCATCGAGACTGTCTCATTATATTGAACCAATTTCATGAATTTTGAACATTAGTCTGGTCTAATCAAATACTCCGGGAAATCTGGAAATCGTTAGCTGTAATGTGCTACTTCATAATTCGATCGTTTAGTACTGTAGTCTTAATATATTGTTGAGACTACGCGACGTACTTCGAATTCTGAGCCGGTGAGTCAGCTTGTCCCCGCTCGCGCCGAACATTCCGGCCTGGAGAAGATGACCCACACCGTTTGCACCTGTAAGTCAGCCGGTGTAAGGGAAAGGACAGTATGAGGAGAAGTCTGTATTTCGGCTCACCCTCCAGTTGTCGATAAATCGGCTTGGTCTTGGATTTCTGTTTGATGGCAGATGCTGGATTGTTTAATTTTCTGTACAATAAGCTAGTATACTACAGCCTTTTCGAAAATCAAACAATCAAGCACTTGCCATAAAAACACCCATGAGTGAGCTGATTTATAGAGAGATAAGTGATAAGTGAGCCGAAATACAAATGTTGCCTCATACTGTATTTCCTCGATAGATAGCGACAGAGCACGATCTGTGTGACGTTAAATCGGTCCTCCCTACCCATTGGCGTGTGCGCTGCCTGTACCTCGCATGCCATACAGTCGTACACAGCTTTCTTGTGATGGTTTTTATCTTTTAATTTTCAATCTCTCTAATTAAAAGAAATCTGAAGCGCCGGTTGAAGATGGTGATATAAATGTAAACGGGAGTCTTTTTTGGACATTAGTCTGTTCAACGAGAGCTCTTTTGCAGAACCCGAAGAGGAAGGATTGTGACATGAAACAACGCTTCGAGTGATTGATTGATTGGGATGGAATTTAAAGGGGCAAACTTTACTAGTACAGCGGGCAACCATTAGATCACGTAACCCGTGCAGTGACGCTATCTATCGAGGAAATACAGTACCATGGGAAGACTATACAAATAGAATGCGGAAGTTGCTAGCCGTGGTAAAAAAACTTATAAACTACAGAAAGTGAGCTAAAACCTAAACCAAACTAAATGTTTCAGTAACTAATTTCTTGGCATAACTCTCTAGCTGACTAAAAGCTTAATTAAAGTTTTAATTACTAAACAATTAAGCGGTAAAATTAAAAGGCGAAAGCACGAAAAAAATGCAACTAATTTTGACGTAATATAGACTAAACGTTTTACTTACAAAAAGAAAGTAAAATGCAAAACTTTATTTGCAAATAGCTGGCTAATTTAGGCTTTAAAAAACTGAACTAAACTTTTTTAGCTACTAAAGCTTTAAGTGGGCAGAACTTCAAGATGAGTCAACAAATTTCAATTTAAATTATAACATTTTTAGTTACTAAACGAAACTAAAGTAAAAATCTTTAGTGACTAATAAAAATAATTACGTATTTGACTAACTTTAGCTCTTGCTATCCCTAAAGCGTATATTCACCTCCAAGAGCGAGGAACATGAGCGACCAAAAGATACCCGCCCTCTTCAGCAGCTCCTCATCCGAGCTGCTGAATTCCTCAAAGATTTGACCGTACAGTAACGAATACGCCGGCATGCCCGATCCCAAAATGGCACTGCCGAGCGTTCCCGCCGCAATCCACCGCCACTCCGGTGTGTTCTCCCTCAGCATTCGGAAGAAGGTCGGTGTCTCCCCGTCCTCCTCCTTCAGCTCCTTCATCTTCTCCTCCACCGAGTCCTTCTCCTTGCCGTTCTTCGAGACCTTCTCCGACTTTTGTCTAGACAATTTCCTCTTCTTTTCATCGGTGATCTCCTCTTTTTGCCATTCGTCCTCAATCGAATCAACAGCCATCGGTCCTTCCAAATTATCATCTCTGCGTTGGAGTCTCTGCAGGCTCACCAGTTCGTGGTAGATTCCTTTTCGTTCGAGGAGGGTCTCGTGGGTTCCTTGCTCAGCGACGAGGCCTTTTTCCATGACGTAAATGGTGTTTGCGTTCTGGATGGTCGAGAGACGGTGTGCGATCGCGATGGTCGCTCGACTTTCGCGGGCTTTGTCGATCGCTGCCTGCACCAGGTGCTCCGATTCGCCGTCTAAAGCGGACGTGGCTTCGTCCAGTAAAAGAATCGTCGGATTCGTGACGAGAGCGCGTGCGATGGCGATGCGTTGCTTCTGCCCGCCGGAGAGTTGGTTTCCGCGTTCGCCGACGGTCGTTCGGTAGCCCTTTACCAACACATGGCTAGTATTATTAAAATGAAATTGTTGAATTTAAATTACAAATAAATTTTAATTTGGCAAAACCTGATTTTTAAATCAGATTTTAATATCATTGTCACCAAAAATGCGTTTAAATTAAATTAAAAATCATTTTACATTCCGTGGTTAAATTCCGATTTGACAAATTCGTTCAATGTAATCTATAGATCAACGAATTGAGAGACTAAGAAACAAAACGGGTCATTATCCCATTGGATAAGGTTTTGAGAAAAACGTATTTGAAGTAGCCACAGTGAAAAAATCCAGAAATCACTTTTTAACGCACTGATATAGCAAATTCATTTTTCTACTCCATTCCAAGAAAAATCTAAAAAACTTCAAATTTTGGACTTTCGGCAGCAGTTTTGCTGACGACCATTTTCTTAAGACCGCTGATTGGTTTATTATTTGAATTCGTCCTTCTTGCTTCTGTTTGCGGTGATCGAAAACTGTTTCCCTTGCCTTATTTTCTTTTTTCTCATCACTCTAGTCTTTTGAATAGTAGCTTCAGAACGTTGTTGGAGTGATGGAAACTAAATGCAAAACTTTGAAGACGTTTTTCTCTGAATTCTGCTTTTCACTCTACTGATGGTTCCGCCACTCTTACTGCCTGAGTTTCAATCAAATCATTCAACTTCCTTTTACATAATATAGCACCGTCACTGTACAGTAGAAAAAACCCGAGAACTCAATTTCCGATCTGGCGACCTAGCGACCCGTTTTTGTTTCTTAACCTCTCAATTAGTGTCTACTATTGATTGATGTCAGCTGTAAGAATCATTCAACATATCAATCAATCAACTGTGCATAGCAAAACAGCCAAAAATTGAATAAACTTGTACTGAAATATTAATTTTGATGTCTATTCCTTTGACAAGTTTAAAATCGAAGATTAAATATTGATGTTCACCACGTGCCAGAATTTCAGTTAAATTACTCACCATCCAAAATTGATTTTAAATTAAATCACAATTATTTTGATCTAAAATAAATTCCTGTTTTTTGACATTTTAAATCGTATTTAAAATTATTCTGAACAAAACTAATCACAAGATTGCACGAATTAATTAGTATGCACTCGAAAAATTTCACAGATAAGTTGTTAAATTTGATTTGTTGAAATCAAATTATCTTATAAACTCAATAAATTTAATTCACTAAAATTGGCAGGTTTTCTTAGATTGTATTTTATGTAACTAAATTGGAACCAATTAAACCATTATAAATTCAATTAAATTTCAATAAAATTGGTCAAGTTCAGAAAAATAAAATAATTAAACTTATAGTAATAATTTCGGCAATATTACATGTAAAATTACAGAATGGATGCTCTTTACTATGATCAATTGAACGCGCTAGATTAATTTGTTTTTATTTAGAATTTTGAAAATAAAGTGCGAAATAAAAGTAAATAAAATTAAAATGCTTCACTGATTTTATGTAAATCTGTTAACATCTATCTATCTAACTAGCTAATTTGTTAGAAGGAAGATTAAAAACATTACATTAAAAAATAATTATTTGTTATTCATAAATATATAATATTATATTTATTAATAAAGAAATATTATTATACTTATAAACAAAGAAATATTATTGTATTTATAAATAATAATATTATTATATTTATTAATAAATATATACTATATTAAAATTAATATTTTGTTTGTCAGTCAACTATGAAATTTTGCGTGGCAGTTTTGTTACCTCCGGCTGAGAGACGATGAAGTCATGAATATTGGCCGATCTTGCTGCACTTTCGATCTGCTGGTCTGTCACTTCGCGACCCAGTGAAATATTTTCAGCTGTAATCCCCAACAGAACACATTAGTATCTCGTCTGAGCTTCCCTTTCAACTTGAGTGTTCCTTGTTTGGGCAACGAATATATGCTATCATGGTGTATTATTTACCGATAGTAAGGCCAAACAAAACGGGCATTTGGCTGACCACTCCAATATTGGAGCGAAGCCAGTGGACGTTGAGATTTTTGATATCGGTTCCGTCAAGCAGCACCTGAAAATGACGATTAAAATCGGTTAGTTTAGCATGTGAGGATAAATATCTGTTTAAAGATCACCGGTACCTGGCCCTCGTCAGGGTCGTAGAAGCGCTGCAGTAGAGCCAGTAATGTAGATTTTCCGCAACCGCTGTTACCGACCAGGGCGATAGTTTCGTTTGGGTTCACGGCGACAGTGACGCCTTTAACAACCTGTAACCAAGAAAATTAATAAACATAATCTGCTAAAATAAATTGTATTAAAGTTTCTCAATATATTCTGGTTCAAATATCACCATATTAGCCGCAAGAAAATGTCCCATATGTTGGACCAAGCCCAAAATGTCCCCATATCCAATCATTATAGCTCTTTTACTCACCAGTATCTTGCTTAGTTAGTGAGTCTATCTACCCTATTAACTCTATCCTGCTGTTACATCAGAATTAGTTTTATGTAATTCAGATGTATGTGCTGTTTACTATCAGTTCTATAGTTAACACTTTACTATATAATCATACGCTTTATTAGTTTTAGCAGCAGTGGTACTTCTTTCCTTTCTTCCAGTTCTCATCTCTACATATCTATACTTTCAGTCAAATAAACTTGTTACCTATCCAACTTCCTGTTGGTAGACCTAACACATATTTTTAAAGTGATTTATGAAATACATAAATACATGACGTAAATACATGACGTATACCCCCGTGCGGGGCTCATTTTGGCACAAAATTAAAAGTAATAGTAAAAGTAAAAGTAAAGAGCGCGCGTGCACTAACCGATTTGAATGAGTCTCAGTCGAGAGACAAAAGCCCCCTTTCTCACTCACACAAAAACAAAATTTAATTTCTTCCCTTTTGAAAGAGCGGGAAGATGATTAGTGAGGAGATCCGATATCTCAATGTGTCCTGGCTTTCCTGAGGGTTTTCGGTGCTTCAGATTGAAGATTTGTTACAGTAAAAGGTCTTAAAAAGTATTATTTATCGTTTTGTATTGCAAAATGCTAAAAGGCGCGGCGGAAGACAAAAACCGTTTTTCAAGCAATATCCCAGGTCTGCTTTAAGCGCGATCGTTTTTGGCGCTGTTTCTTTTTCCGGTCAATCTCTCCTTGTTGTTTGAAGTCTGGTTTCAGCCTCAACCAGCATACCTACAAGGTCACCGTGCCAGATGGCAGGAACTGTGGAGGCCTTTTTGGAGAAAGAAATGTTCTGCTTCATTCGGAACGTCGTTATCCCGCCAAATAGTCGGATTTCAATTCCCTGAATAATCTTTATTTTTTGTATTTTTGGTAATTTTTTGACGAAATTTTGTGAATAAAAAAAGAAGGCAAAGTTTGTGCCAAAATGTACCCCGCACCTGGTATATAATATGTACATTGTGCCAGTAGTCAAAACAACGAAATGCAATCAGGCCGTATTGAAGTAACTTTATCTCTTTGTTCATAGTAAAATCGAAATGCATTTTGGGGGAATATAGTGCCTTCGTTTTGTGTTCCAACCGAATTAGATCAAATGAAGTAATATGCAATAAATTTAGCGGTCTTTGCGTAAGATCTACCTGGACGTCCGCTCGAGTAGGATAAGTGAATTTGACGTTTTGGAATTCAATTCTACCGGTGCACTTTTGGGGTTTCAATCCACCCTCCGAATAGGCGTCGATTATGGGTGTCTGGAAAGTGTATAAGATGTACACACTTGCTTTTAATGCCTATGTGCCCAAACTAAAGCCACCCTTTAAGCTTTGGCTCAGCAAAATAAGGGATCCGAGTTCGAGCTATTTCCAGTCAACGCGAGCAGCTGTTTTTGATCGACCAATTCATTGATCAAATTTATCCTTTGGCGGTCAAGCATCCTTGATTGATTTCTTGAGTGTTTTTCGATGTCTAAAATGGCACGACCTATAACGCCGACCAAAGTTAGATTTTGTATATTAATATGTTTTTTGTCTGATTTTACTCCGTTCTGTCCTCCGCTGGTTGGGGGAGCTCAATCAATAATCAATTGACTCAAATTCGGACCCCTTATTTTGGTGGGTCAAAGCTTAAAGAGTTACTTTAACTTGGGACATAGGCATTAAAGCAAGTGTGTCTTGCTGATTACAGGCAGAGCGATTAGTGGTCCACCTACACTGTCGATGACCTCGAAAATGGCCCCAGCCGCGCCCTTCGCTGTGGCGATCATGGCCAAATGCGGCGCAACAATACCGATCGAAAAAGCTCCCATGACGACGGAGAAGATGACGGTGAAAATTTCCCCGACGCTGCGCTCCTTCTTCACCAACAGCGTTGATCCATACCTTAGAATAAAGATCAACATCGCGTGACTTTTCCTGCGCGGACGCGGAAAAACTGTTTCAAATTTTACGCGGCGCGGAATCGCGCGGAAGTTAGGAAGTTTAAGTCTACGCGGAACGACGCGGAAAACACAATTTTAGAAAGCGACGCGGTGCGACGCGGAAATAAACTATAACGTGACGCGGAAATAAACTGAAGTGGAAAATTTATAACTTTTTTAGCTTCTGAAACAGATCGGTATAAGAGATTCAAAATCAACGATCAGGCGTGAGGTTCCACTTCAGGAATAAAAGATCAACGGAACACTGACTGCTTCAGAAATTAAGCGCTCTCTTCGAATACGCGGCGCGGAACGGAGCGGTTCAACTCTGACGCGCCGCGGATGCGACGCGGAAACATTAGCTATTTTTCCACGCGGAGCGGTGCGGTATTTCCGCGTCGCGTCCGCGTCGCGTCGCGTCGCGCGCGGATGTTGATCTCTACCTTAGAACCGTAAATTCGTTAAACTGTTCCCAATCTTTAGGTAAATATGGGGAGGGTAAGGAAGAGAACCGTTTTCCTACCAAAACGCCAATGAGTAGGTTCCATACATGATGAGGAAGACCAGGCCCATTCCCGCGCCCGTCACGAAAGCCTTCTTTATTCCGATTTTTTCGCTCTCCTCCAGTTCGCGGTCATATCTAAAGAAAGATGAGCGGATATGCACGGAATTAAGATAGAGAAAAAAAATTAATAATCTATTTTATTTTATTTATTTGTCAATTTATAGTTAAGTATTCATTCATTTTTCATTATTTATTTAATTTTTATTTATTTATTAATTCAAGTTTTTTAAATTTTAAAATTACTAAAAGAAACTAAAATAAAAGTCCTTGACACTAATTTTCAGTTTACTAAAAGAATTAATTATTTGATTAATTTTAGTTTCGTCATCCCTAGATTGACTGCCACACCTTCTTATCTCGCGCTTTTGTCCTCCGAAGGCGGCAACCGTTCGAATACAACTCAGCACCTCCTCCGCAATGGCGCCAGCCTTCATGTACTTCTCCTGCTCTCTGGTCGAGGCAGATGCAACAACCTGGATAACAACAAAAAGCCCAGCGTCTTATCATTTTGTACTCGAGGTTCTTGATGTTCATGCAATCATATCTACTCACGAGATATACTATTCTATTGGTATTGTATTAGCTATATAGAT
This sequence comes from Hypsibius dujardini, assembly GCA_001579985.1. Lineage (NCBI taxonomy): Eukaryota > Metazoa > Tardigrada > Eutardigrada > Parachela > Hypsibiidae > Hypsibius > Hypsibius dujardini. Next base: position 12,577 of record LRSR01005792.1, on the reverse strand, counting down.
AGATACTTTGCTGATGAGAGCTCCCGCAATAGAGAAAAACGGGAGCACAGTCAACATGACCAGAGTCAAGTCCCAGCCCTTGTAGAAGCCCACGGCGAAGCCTCCGACGAACTGTGCAAACGCTTGGATGGCAAAAGACATTTTGTCGCCCAGTCCGTCCTTCACGCGTTCCATATCGCTGAAAAGAGATTCCTTATTGGGGGAGTTATTCAAGCGCCAAATTCAAAATGACTTAAACATATTTTTTTTATTAAGAGCTATTAAAGTGGTGAATATAAAAAATTATTTCACCGCCATAGACTGGCGAATTTATTTTTGGTGAAGCTTGGATAATTTACATTGGAGTCTCACGTCTGCGGTTTCACAAAAATATACGGAAGATAAATACTTCCCGCGCTACTTTAAGTTATGAATCCGAAATTTATCGATTGATTTATCAACAAGTTTCAAAAACAATTAAATCTGCCAATATTTTCCATTACTCAAACATTGATGGTGGCGCCACTGCTCTCTTTTTGTATTTAATTTTTGCACGGCGTTCCTCTTGATCGGAAAATTGTCAATCTATTGTTTATAGTTTGCAGAAGTCTTCAAGTAAATTTAAAATTAAGTCTATGTTCTGAAACAGATAAAAAAAAGGTTGAAACTTGCGAATGAATCAATCAATCGAGTCTGGGGCCATAGCACAAAGTGGCGCCCGAAGTCTTTTTCTTTCATATTTTTTTCTGAAACCGCAGGTGTGATTTCTAGCCCGAAATTTCAATGTCAAATCATGATAAATGGACAGGTGGTTATAAAAAGACCCCACGCCGATTGGGAGGGAAATTCTCCGTTTTTGCACAAGAACTGAACTGGGAGAAATAAAATAAAAATAGTCAGCCAACTTGACTAAAACTTGACTTCCTTGTTCCCGGGACTAGATCACACGGAAGTACGTTTACGTGCATGTACAGTATGCCGGTGTACACGTACATACTGTACTGTCTCGATCATTTGGTGCTGCGTTTTAGACCCACCGTCTATTATAACTGCAGTGAAGCACAGTGTCTGCAGTCATAATGTACGAGTGGGTCTAAAACGCAGCACCAAATGGTCGAGATGGTACATGTATTACACTTACTCGGACAGTCGGGATGTGAGCGAGCCACTCGCATGACTGTCGAACCACGACATTTCTTGTCGTAAGATGGAGTGAAGAAACGCCTTCCTTTTAAAACAAGAAACTTTCTCATGAGCACAAGGAAATATTTTAACAAGAGTAATCTGAATTGGGGCATTATTCAAGTGCCGAATTCAGAATCATTTCAAACTATTTTGTTATTTAAACCTACTTCAGTGGCGAATGTAATAATTTATTTCGTCGGTAAAGTCAGATAAAGTTTTTTGGTAATATTTTAAAGTTGGAAAAACAAAGGAAGATCCCATTTTCATTCAATTTCACTGTAAAAATAGTAATTTTTAGAGCTAAATTTACAAGAATTATTTTGACACTGTTTCATTTTAAATTCAATTTCGAGTCGTTTGACATCACCCAAATATTTTTTGGAGATTAGAGGGCGGAGCTCTGGGTATCTTTCTAAAAGGACCGATAATTCCAGCTGTCCATTTTTAGTCAGTAGCTCCGCCCCTGATTGGCTGATGCTAATCAACTCCAAATTAAATTTGGAATGGGATAGTGTCAAAAAGAACTTATTTAACGTAGTTCTAAAAATCACCATTTTAAAGTGAAGGTGAAGGAAAATTGAATCTTCCAATGGTTCTCCAACTTTGAAATACTTCGCCCCCCTTTACCGGCGAAATAAACATTTATCTTGCTTGCAATACTAAGTCTAAATAAAAGCAAGTATACCATGAGGAGAGAGTCGTTGTATTCTACCTCATTTTATAAATCTGTCGTTCGCAGGCAGTTGTCCAGCATGCCACCTACAAATGTGACATGGAAGAATTATTAAACAGCCGATTTGGACATGTTGAGTTGTTGAGGCGTTCGTTAGTGATTTCACGAAACGCTAATGTTGTGGAATGATTTAGAGTATACCTGCATGGCACTAGCCACTAAGGAAGCACACCCAATTAGGACGTATTGGATGGTGAATTTGTGGATCTCCACTTCCATCGCGGAGTAATCGACGTGGAATGGCGGCAGCATTGTGCTGCCGTTTTGAAGAGCGGGATCGGCAGCTGCTTGCCCGATCAACATCGTTCCGAAAAAGTTAGCCGCCTCCTCTGTAATGAAAAAAGGCCTCTGTTTATTAAGATATATATGACTCAACACTTACGCTGTGTAAACATTCTTCCAAATACGTACTAAATAAATACTCCGCGGCCTCAGAAGCTAAAGAACATAACAAACATATCGTTTCGGTTAGACCATATGGCTAGGGGAAATTAGATCTCTTGTAGATTGGTATGAGGGAACAATTTGATGTACCGACAGTTTCATTGGACGATGAGATGGGGCCGGGATTCAAGCCACCCGAGAACAGGTTCGTCATATCCCCTGTGATAAGAACATAATGACGTTTCATATTTGTTCATTTACTATTTGGACCGCACAGCTCATATGGCTCGCAAAGGGCTGTGCCACAACCTCACACAACCCGAGTAACCTTTTAAGTTACCAAAGGTTATGCGTATAACATTTTTCGTCCAAAGTTGAGGCAACCTTGTATTCTAGGCACAACATCTAAACCATTTTCTGAAGTGATCAGTATGCTGCAAATTCCAAAACCTTCAACACCAATATCAAGGCCCAATAGAATGACTATACAAAAAACAATCAAAATGATTGGATGGCTAAAATATTGTCTTGTTGTCGAAGCCAGTTTTCAGAAAATATCGCCACTGACCATTCTGACTCAAGCAAACTTTTGAAGCAAGAAGATCTACTTCCCTGAATAATGAAGGTGATTTTGTTCTGTTCTCATCTAGTTGGGGATGACGCTCACAGAAACCAGTTCGGATAATATTGCCAAATCCGGTAAATCTAAATTTGTAGTTTATCCGAAATGTTCGATTCGCACGATTGTTTTGACGACATAGTCAACGAGCTATCGGATGTATAACTTTGGTTCATGAAACATTTGTTACTGCTTCTTTTTAGTTAAGTTTTTAGTAGCGAAATTTTTTTGCATTTTGAGTAAAAGGTTGCGTCAACTTTGGGCGGAAAAAGTTGTGCGCATAACCTTTTGGTAGTTAAAAAGTTTGTCCGGATTGTGTGCATAGCATCAGGTTGTGTGAAATTGTAAGCAAAGCCGTCTCCCTCCAGTATCATTTTAATACGTATATTGTAACGTATTGGTTGTCTCTAATTTACCGTAAACTTGTACTTTTATGTTCAAATTTTAAATTATTATGACTAACAGTACATATATTCATAATTGGCTCTTATTGTTTGGTAATTCATGCAAGGGAATTTGAACCTACCAAAGACGATGTTCATGGCTGGTCCCGCCTATAATTATACAAAATTGGGTACATTGCTTGCCCGCTCAGCAACTTCTGTCTACAGGGTTCACTACGAACATTTACTCAACTTTGAAAAGGTTTGATGAAGAACTTCTAGGATTCGCCAAATGAAAAACGTAATTTTTGACTATTGTGTTGATTAATTGTTGATGGAATTGACATGATGTTTTGCCATCTCACAAGACGAGAAAAAAGTCAACCCACCAAGAAAACAAAAGTAGTGAATAAGTAGAAATAAGAGCTTCTTTTTATTGATCGAAGCCGGAAGAACGGGAGAATCGTTCCATTTAGTGATTCCAAAATTTATATGGAACAACTAACAGGTTGAGCGGAATTTTTTTTAAAAACTGATGATTCTGTGAAGAAGCGAAAACAGTTAGTTGAGTGGAGTCCTTTTGATATGCAAAGAAGATGTTCTAAGCAATGTTTTGTGAAATGTAATTGAGAAATATATATCCTCGACGAGAACGGCCAGATTCCGGCCAAATTGACCGGCTACAAATTGCCAAAATTATAAAAAAAACGCTGAGGCTAACAATTTTCATTCCAATTTTTAAAACTAAAATTTGTATAAAATTTAGCTCATTTAAACATCTGCTTTTGAAACAATTTAAGGGTTTTTAACATCGGCAAAATTTTGAGGGTCATGCAAAGTTGAGTAAGTGTTAATGGTGGACCCTGTACTATACAGCCTCGTGAACAGACAGAAATCTCCATACAAAGCCGGTGACAAAGGCGAAGGCACTTCCGACGACCATCAAGGCGATATCAATTCCATCGGCGAAGCGAAACTAGAATATGATACACCAATTGAGGTTATCTTGCGTGCCCTCGAGAAATGATAACAAAGTATTACACGTGAGTGCGCACGACAGAGTAAAAATCTTCCACCTCACCAGTGTTTTCAGCGGCACCGGCGGCAGACTCGCGGCGGGATCATTTTTCGCCTTCTCATCCTCCGGAGCTTTACGAGACACAGCTACGTACTTTTTCATCCCGTCGAAGTTAAGATTAATTCATCTTAAACTTGAAAAAACATTTTATTCTATTTGCAAGCGAAAACGAAGCGACCGTTCGAGCAATTCTGCTTGAATGTATTGATTGTGTAGAAGAAAACTTTGGGTTACGAGAGTCTTATCAGCTATACGAGAGCGAGTGGAATTTATCGCTCTCAAACAATGTGATAGCTTCAGTGGTATGCGAGCCAAATAAGCTCATTGATATCAAAGGGAGTCTGTGGATGAGTGTGGATGCTGATTATCGCAATATTCGAACATGTTAACTTACTAGGAAACGTTTTGGAATTTGACCTCAAAACTGGCCTAAGTTTTTTTTTTACAAATACTTGTTTATACATATATAACTGGTATTTGTATATAATGGTATATACCTGTATATAATGATTTTACAATGGGCTTTCGCACCTGCAATCATGTAAGCGGTTTCAGAAAAAAAGATGGAAGAAAAAGACTTCCCTTCCCACTATATGCTGTTCATCGTCATTTGTTTAATTGATTGTTTGCTAAAGTTTTACATATATTAATTTGTTCGTCATGCCCCCTTTGGAAACCATATACTCTAATGTGAACGCCCTCATATTGGGCCGCACGGCTTACACAAGGCCCCAAAAATTAGCCGTGTAAATGACTTTCGCCTCGATGGCGCACCATCAGTTTCTATTGGTACGCAAGCTCAAAGCACGCCTATCGATAACTATTTCTGTTTCGATTGTATTCCCCCACTTTGCCCGTTTTCGTCTCGCTCGCAACGATGTTTCAAATCAATTCTTTGAACGTTTCTTAGAGTATTACCGATGAAATGAGTTTTATGGACCCTCATTGACAAAAACGTGGAAAAATTTCGAACTGAAGCGAAAAATCTCTTGAAACCAAACCGAAATTTGAGAACGGCTACAAACATAATGTTTTAAGCGTTTCAAAAGACCAAATGGCAAAGTGGCAAATCGGAAGATCGGAATGCTGGAAGACAACCAACAGCTTTGCAGATAAATTCGCAAGGCGTTTCAACAGCAAACATGCTCATCTATTGTTTCCCCATTGCGAATGCTTAGTGTAGTCAGAGTGCTGTTGTCCAGGTTGTACATGGCTGTATGGTGACAGCTTGTGTGGCCAAAAGCGAGCAGGCAAGGCAGACACCTTAATCCGCTGTAGATGAAGGGCAGGAGATCCTTCCAGGCCAAGGACGACAGAACCAGCTGAAAATTCTCCCTTATGAATTCGCTCCTCCGGTCGAGACTGAAAGCGCTGAAATCGACAAACCTATGCGCTAGAGAACAGCAAAGTATTGCATGAAAAACAGTTTCCTGTGTAAAAATAGCAACGGTTTAGTCAAACCGGTTTAAACCTGTTCGGTTTGCGGTTTATCCGGTTTGATTTGGGTTTCAAACCGAACCGATTTAAACCAATTTTCAATTTTTGCCGAAACCGAACCGAACCGGTTTAAACTGATTTATGGCTCTGCTTGCATATTTTCAGCTTTGTTTTGTTTTCGTTGAAAACACTGCCAAACCTGGTTTGAATTCACATTTTTCAGAGGACGAATTTAGAATGCTAAATGTGTTCTCGTGAATCAGCAATCTTTTCTCGCAAAATGATCTATTTGATTGAACTAATTACTAACAAGGGATCAATTACCAGTGCCAGTCTCAGATAGCGTCCAAACTTTTTTCCTGAAAACCTATTCCTCTAACATGATTTTAGAAAATAATTCTTGCCGGGGACATGACCTTGTTCAACTGGGAAAGAAATCAGAATTTGGATAATCACTGGAGAATTTCAGTAGCAGCAACAAACATATATTTTTAGAGTCTCTTGTCGATCCATTTTTTGAACCCAACTGACTCAAAAATTAATTGCGAATCGATTGCCATCGGCCAAAATGTTTTTTTTTTGAAAACGACAGGGAAGATTATGGCCGTTGTGCAGGAAAGTATTCTTGAATGAACAGGGAATTGTCGCCGTTAAGCGTTATTTTCTAAAATAGAGTGTATTTTCTATAATGTAGCAGAAAAGGTTCTCACGAAAAAGGTAGGCCGCCATTTTGAGACTGGCACTGGCAGCTGATCCCTTGTAAGCTAACGTGTCGAATCCTCTTAAAAAATTGCTACAAGTGAGTCACATACTACCCGCTGTTCCCTGGCCGATGTCAGACACGTCAATCAACATACTGCATTGGTCAAAGCCAGATCACATCTACATTTATGCTTTTGCGTCCCATCGCGCACCTCATGACATCGTTCCAATCGGCCGGTCATAGTCCCGGATTAACTGTAAAGAATCCAGCTGAAACCCGGGGAATGTGACGTTTTCGATGGCGGCCCCACGGGCAGCACATACTTACTGCATGGATGGCCGCCTAACTGCATGAAAATGATTGTGGAAAGCTGAGTACAAGGTATTAGCACTGCGAAGATTATGTTGTTGGTGAAGATCGGGCCTCATCTGGAAGATGGCCCTATTCGTGGTGGATGTGATGAGTACATGCTGGGACCGGCTGCGTTGAAGTCATTGGCTGTCGCCTCAAGATCGTCCGGCTTACACGGCATAATGAGGGTCAGGTTTGAGGCTTGTAAAACTGAGGCTAATTTCGGGACTTCAGACAAAAGGAATTGCAAACAAAAACGAAGCGACTGTTCGAGCAATGCTGGATGTTTTTATGTATGGTGTTAACCACCCAGGGAGCCACACTGAGCTCAATGATATCAAAGGGACTTTGTGGATGCACTTTTCAGCTGTTAAGAATCTCAGAATGTTTAATTGGTACTGCTTTTTAGATCAACGAATGTTATGACTGCAGGGAAGCACAGTGTGTGCAATCATGATATATGAGTGGGTCTAAAAAGCAGCACCAATTAGTCGCGGCAATGGTAATTGCACACTTACATACAGCCCCATCCACTTCGACAACAACCCCATCGTATTATATCGTATCGATATCGTAGTCAGAGTTCAAGCACACACCTTTGGACAGAAAAATCGGGAGGCTCAATTTCTAAACTACGAAATGTAAACTTAAACCTAAACTAAACTAATATTTTCATTGCAATCTGTGAACAAGAGGAATAGTGTGCATACCCATTAAATACTGATCATGCGAAAATATATACGAAGTTAAAAGTCAACAAAAGCATTATAAAAATAAAACATCCTACCCATGCCCTCAATTCCAATCTTTAGTTTGTAAACGGCCATCGTAATGGTGACACAGCAAACTAATAGTGACACATCGGCATCTCAAAACTATATTCCAAACCCTGGACGAGAAGCTCCTTTGCAATTCCTTCATTTAAAAAACAAACAAAAAATGTACAGTTCTATGTAATTCTATTTGTTGCTGCTTAGCTGTCCAGCTGTAAGCTTCCCTACGGATAACTCTAATTTTAGATTCCAGGTTGGACACTGTATTAAGCCTGTAAAAAGGCTGAAATCAGCCTTTTTCTAAACTGGATGCGCCCAGCTTGTCATTCCGCCGCAATGTAGCCTAGAATACAGGCTATATTTTCAAATATTTCTGCCCCGTGCAAGACACCCATTTTCTACCATTGAACGCGTGGCTTGGTTTGAGACTTGGAATTCAATTGAGACTTGTCTTGCTTTGCCTGGCGTTGAAGAAGTTAATCTGCTGTTTTTGTTCTCATAAACATTCATGAACATCATTCTATTTTGTGTAAATTGCGACCAATTAGCCTGTTAGTGAATGATGTGAGTACTAGCATTATGAGACATCGGAGGATTTGTGTTCCCATTTTGTTGTTGTTGCTTTGTGGAAGTTGGCAATCTGGCACACTGACTGGATCCAACGGCTTACAACGTATCGCCTTTGCCTGCTCGGTACGTGAAGTTCCCACTTCAAATTTTAATCTTTAGATTGCTGATAGGATATTTTTAGCAGAGGTTTCGGATTCAGTGCTTATTACTAAACGTGTTTTCTTTGTTTTTGTTGTTGTTACAGATCGCTCAGCAAGCCCAGAGCGGAATTAGGATCTCATCCCATCCGTTTACTTTCTCATATTTCGCCACTTTACCGCTTTAACTAAATCTCTGTCTAATATTTTTCAGCATGGTTTTGTCTGGAATGTCTGGAATATCTGTCTGTAATACTGTATTACTATTATCTGTTTTCTTTATTTGCCACTTGTTTCCTTGTTTCGAATTCCTGACAGGCATTTTTACATACATTGTGTGCGTTGGGTATTTTTCTTCTTCTTGAATATTTGGAATAAGGCTCTTTTATTCTAATAATTCTCTGACGTTTTCGACAATACACACGACAGCACAATCCCCACATCCATGTTTCGGTGATATAATATAAAAGTTTTCTCTTTCTGGTGCTCATGTCGTGAGTAGAAAAATCCATAATTTAATTAGTTAATCAATAATTTAAGGAACAACATAAAAATATAGAGTAAATGTAAACGGCATTTGTAAGTAATTGCGGACATGAAGGGACACGAAGAAGCGTCAGCCGCTTTATCTTGTGTTTATTTCAAATTCTGACCGCGAGTCAAGTCAGCGTAAATTCCGCCTTTTTCCAGCAAATCCGCATGAGTGCCTTGCTCCATGATCTGACCTTTGTCCATCACGATGATCACATCGGCTTCCCGTATGGTTGACAGTCGATGTGCGATCACAATGCAAGTCCGTCCAGCACTTGCCGTCTGCAGTGCCAGCTGTACACCCTAAACAAATAAATAAACGTTTTGAACATTATTAACAAAAATAATTATCTTGCTATATATCCTACAACAACAATTAAAAAATTAAAATGAATCGGAAAAAAATGTAATTTATGAAGTCGTAAAATGGCGTAATAAAGCCAAAAATAGAGCTGTATTTATCTTAGGCATCAAATAGTAAATTAATTCAGTTACGTATATTAGCAAAATTAAATATTTTTAATTCACTTTCATGGGCTAAATTACTTTTTCGGATGTGGAATCCAACGCGGAAGTGGCTTCATCCAGCAGCAAAATCTTCGGATCCCGGATGACAGCGCGAGCTATGGAAACCCGCTGCCGCTCGCCACCACTCAACTGGACGCCCTTTTCACCGACTCCCGTGTCGTAACGGTCCGGCAAATTGTCCACAAAATTGTGAATGTTTGCCACTTTAGCCGCGTCAAACAGTTTCTCATCCGGAATGCTCGCGTCAACGGGAAGCGAGTAGGAAATGTTGTCTTTGATCGAAGTGTTAAAAAGAATTGGTTCCTGTGAGACGATCGCCATCCTTGACCGGAAGTGCTCCAAGTTGAGGCTCTTCAGATTTTTTCCGTCTATCAACTTTACATGAGACAAACGTATCGTATTACGTAGTTCTTACATGAATTGCATTGAAAAGACCGACAGACAGACAGACAGACAAACAAACAGACAGACAGACAGACAGACAGACAGACAGAGCAGACAGACAAACAGTTAGATAGACAGACAGACACAGCATGAAAAGCGTTTCTTACTATTTCGCCTCCAGTTGGGTCGTAAAACCGTTCCAGAAGTGAAACGACAGTGCTCTTTCCGCATCCACTAGCCCCGACTATGGCTAACGTTTGACCCGGGAGGACTTTGAAGCTGAGCCTCTTCAAGATTGGGACGTCCGGTCGGGAAGGATATGTGAAATCGACGTTTCGAAATTCAATTTCGCCATTCACTTCCTGTAATGGAAAACGGACAGTGAATCAATGTTCCCCAAATTCTGGTATACATTTAGAAAAGTCTACCTCCGCCTTGAAACGGAAAAAAGAGGCTCTCCTCGCAGCAAAAATAGTTAAAGGATGCGGCAAAATTAAAAATTAGGAACTATGGAACAAATTAGTTTCCGAAAATAATGCAATGATGAATCCATCGGATTCGGATGGAAAGAACGATATTTTAATTAAGCAGTCGAGTAAGCGGATAAAAATGGGGAACAGAAAGGAAAATTGAACATTACATGCAGGAACAAACAGATTAACGGAATTAACAGAAACGGAACAACGGAAGCTAAAAGAGAACACTGAAAATTTTTTGAATAAAATGAACATTAAATGTTACAGCCCAACAGTATATTGCAAGACGAAGAGGAACAACAAGGAACAATAAGCAAGAAGGAACATTATTTGCAGGTACCAAACAGAAAGAGAGGGAGACTTTTCAGAACATGTTCAAACGTTTCCACAACTCGACAGAACAAAAAACCCAAAAGGAACACTGAGATCAAAATTCGAACATCAGAATCGAGCAAACAACGGGACAACGTGTGATTAACCGAGAGCAGAGTTCAAAACTGAGAACACCCGAAAGCCATGTCGATCTCATGTGGCCAAATTAAAATATCTATTAAATTTGAAAGAAGTTTATTGGTTTCCAGAGATTTTTCATCCTTTCGGAGCAACCACCTTCGAGCAGACACGAAAGTTCTCGCTAGGCAAAACGTCAAAAAAAGTTCTTACCAACTTGAGGCCCTCGCTGCTGAAACAGTCGATCCGCGGTTCCTGATTCATCATTTTGAGAATGAGCCCCGCCGAAATGCGCGCCTTCGCATAATCCGGCAACATGGCGGACATCTGCCCGAACACCATGGCGACAAATGAGATCCCGAAGAAGACCCGGAAGACGTCGGTGAATTGCATGTCGCCAGTCGTCACCAGATAGAACCCGAAGCGAAAGGCTCCGGCGTACAGGAAAAACATGACGGCCTGCGAGAAACCGTATGCCACCGCGTAGACTTTGCTGCGTCGCATGTTGATACGATGTGGGAAGGAGAGGTAGTGCGAGTAAGTCTTGTAAAAGTACTCTTCTTGGGAAAGGGATTGGACAGTCTGGATGTTTTCGATGGCCTCCGAAGCAGTCTAGAAAAAAACTTGAAATATTACGAGCAAACAAAATTTTGTCTTTTTCTTTCTTTATTCTTATGTTTTTCTTCATTTTTCTTATTTTGTTTCCCTCTATATTTTATTTCTTTTTTTTCTTTTTTTTCTTAATGATTATTTTTAATTTCTTAACTAAAATTCTTAATCTGAATGTCTTAATGTTTTTTTAAAGTTTTTTTTTACATTTTCAGTTGAATAAAGTTGTAGTTCACTGCTCTTGATTTCTGTCACTCGTCTTTCTGTGTTATTGTCTGGGATCTTACATTGCCAGCTTTTTCAGCTTCCTGAGTGTCTTTTTTCTGGTCTCCCGTGTGGAGCTTCATACTGAGGCCTCCGGCTACAATGAGGATAGGCGCCGTACCGATGATGGCCAGGCCGAGTTTCCAGCCAAACACCATGGAGATGACAATGGCTGCAATCCCTCCGACCATGGAATTAACCATCACTCCCATGCGAATTCCGGTTGCCTGAGGGAACAAAACTGTCGTTACGCAATAATCAGAACAAGCTCGCTTTCATTTGAAATATTTAATCAAAGTGCACGTACGCCTTTGACCATTGGTGCGTCGGTTGCCAATCGTGTGGTCAGTTTACCGGTGGTGTGTCTCGGTTCATCGTAGTACGCCATGTCCTGCCTCAAAATATTCTGGAACGCTGTAAAAAAATATGTCCTCCAAGTATGCAAACTTTAATGTAAAATCAATTTCGAATGGGGATTAATTTTTTATTTGATTAAACTCAGACACGTGGTAAATACTAATTTTTAATTTAGTTTAAAACTTTACACCGAAAAAGGCATGCCTGAAAGTTAATTTTTCAGTTAACATTTTGCTATGCAGTGTTAATTGATGAAAGACTTAAGCTATTGTAACAGATATGTTTAATCAATCAATCGTAGAAACTGATTCATTAATTTATTGTCTCGAGACTGTTTCGTAAATTTTTACGGTTAAAATGTGACGAAAAAATGAGCGAAAACAAGACGAAAAAAAAACGTTTTGCACGATTGAGCAGCTTTTACGCGATGTTTTCATAAATTAAAAACACAGGAATTAATTTAAATTATTGAAATTCACCAACCAGTCATCCGCATTTCAAATTAATGTTTAACGTAATTAAAAATGTATTTTAATGACAATGATTTTAACTTGATTTGAAGTCGGCTTTTGCGAAATAAATAAATAAATAATAAATAGTAGTAATAATAATATAATAATAATATAGTAATAATATTATAATAATA
>LRSR01005791.1:0-35931 GCA_001579985.1 Hypsibius dujardini | reverse complement strand
TGCATGGAACCTGATTTGAGGTCGAACGAAACGCGCAGGCCGAGTCCCCGGGGCTTAAACTAAATAATATTAGTTATTCATACTTTTGTGATAAATTGCGATGTGCTCCTTACGACTAATAATTGAATCCTTCTATTTTTCAATTTGCGTTGCATTTTGTGAAATAAACAAACAAAGTAGAAAAGGTCTAACTTGAAAGACAACCAAAAAATAGTGTGTATACTAAAGAATCTAAGAATAGTATTAATTGTTTTAAATTAATTTATGAAAAAATATCCCGGGGAAATTTTCAGGACCTGGAATGGGGACGTTGAAGTTAAGTTCGCATATTTTGATGTTGATCAATCGGGATATCAAATTTGCAAGCAGGATCAGGTGAAAACGTGTAATGATTTTCGAACACCAGCTAAATTGTGGACAGCAACATATACACAATTTGGGCAACGGAGAATTATTGATTTGAATAATATAATATAATGCAATAATCCAGAACCACTTACAATAACTCACGTCCGGTCAATAATAAATTTAACCATACGTATCGGTATGGTGGTGTTAATCTTTTCATTAAGTCGTCACCGGCGACACACCTTTCCATACATAACTTGATTATAAGTTAGCAGGACAAATAGGACAGCACTTTAACGTAAATAAAAAAATGTAATCTTTGACTAAGAGTGCTGGCATTTTTTAATCTAATTATAATTTAATTACATTTTGTAAGCCAAGCGCTACTTATGTTCGCTACTGTAGTGCCACGATTATAACGGTCGGTTAAACCCCGCCTCCGCCAGGCGCCTCTGTCATAAGCTGGCACTCATCCAACACACACACACACACTGAGTGCGCTGCCCGGGTGTAAAAACTGACCGCTATAATCGTGGCACTACAGTCTTTTTACGGTTATGCCACCGAAAGCTAAACTTAACTCACATGATATCAATTAAAATAATTATTAAATAAAATCTAATTATAGCCTGAAAACTCATCGGCCAAATTACAGATCAAATAGTTGACCGAGTCTTGCATCTTCTTCTGACAGGTGAGTAGACGACCAGGACATTCCCGCTGACTGTCAGACAAGCTGACAAGCAAACAGGCAGACAGACAGACAGACATGCAGACAGGCAGACAGAGAGACAGATAGAAGTATCCGTTTTGTTGAAAGTCTAACAACTTATCTTAACTAAAACGAAATTTTTTTAATCTAATTATAGAGCGACGACTCACCGGCCAGATTGCAGATCAAATAGTTGACTGAGTTGTGCATCTTCTTCTGACAGGTGACGGTGTAGACGACGAGAACATTCCCGCTAAATGTCAGCACCACAATCACTGTGTACAGCACCACGAAGGCTACGCGGACCGCGGGCAGCTGCGCAAAGTCCGGGTACGTGCCGAGATCCACCTCATCCACCACCGTCGTCATCATCCCCGACGCGATTGTCCAGTTAGCTTGGTTGATGTCTTGACTACCACCACTACTACTGCAGTTGCTGTTGTGATTCGCAGCGGGAGGATTGAATTGCACCTCAGCCAAAGAGGGACCACTTGCACTTGTCCAAGTCCCGCCACTGCTGCTGCCGTTCCACGATGAGCAGCTGTGGCTGACATTCCTCACCACGACCTCCATTGCAGACAGACCCTGTCCTTCAGCGCGTAGACAATTCAGCAGTCAAGTCAGTAACGTTGGGCCTGAAAGCTTATCATCCAGCAATCATTTTGTCCTATGAAGACAGATCCCGCGGAGAAATGGCGAGCGGCATGAAGTGCGCGTGGAGGGAATTTTTAAAAAGCCGGAAGTGTCAACGCTACAGGATATAATGGTTTTATGTTGTGTACGGATCGGACTGTGTCTCTTGTCTATGATCCGATACGATACGATTCCGCGGTTTCCTGTCCACAAACACGGTAGCTATATGCCTTTTGCCAGGGGAAGGAAGGAAGGGGGAGGGTCGCCGGGAGTACTTATTTAAATAAATCCCGCATGGTGCCAACAATTGCTACAGAGTACTATGAAGGATGATCAAAGGACGAGAGTCCATTCTGTTTGGATGACGTGAACGAGCGGCGCGAGTGAAAGTTATATTCAATGCAAATCTCACACTACTCTGTAAGACCAGACCGCGCATACACAACCACAAATATGGGTGATGAGAGAAACGGTGCTTCCTCTCCCCTGCGGTGTTCTCTGTAGTTTGTCTGTATGGGCTTTAGGATTACGGCTGGTGCAGTCTCCAGTGTATGAGTTCGCTGGATGGATTGGAGGTCGACCCCTCTCTAAGCTGGCCCTTTTTGTGTGTGTACGGATTCGCGCACTACAATTCACCCTGGGAGGCAAACTTGTCGGCTGATCCCGGATTGAAAGCTAGAGCTGACTGACAGGATCACAAATGGGCCCGGGACCATGTTTTCGGCCGGGCATAAATTCAAATAGACAGACATGCAGATATCTAGATGAATAGACAAAAGATAGACAAACATGCTAAGAGGTAGACGTGGAAGCAGACAAGCGGGCGGACAGGCGGACAGGCAGATAGACAGACAGGCAGACAGTCAGACAAACAGACAGGCAGACAGACAGATAAATAGATAGACAGATAAACAGATAGACAGACAGACAAGCAGTAATGCAGACAGACAGAGAGACAGACAGACAGACAGACAGACAGACAGACAGACAGGCAGACTGGTAGATAACTAGTCAGACCGTTTTACGTTGTTTTCATTTGTTGAGGGCTCAAATTTCATGGCCGCCGCGTTACGAAAGGAACCGGAACCAGGCTCCGGAATTACGTCAATGGTGCCTAATAAGTGTGCCTATTTGTTATTATTTGTCGAGCTGTTTGGTGTAAAACAAAGCCCATCAATCGTTCCAATTCCGCACTGTAAGACATCTTTCTTTCCGGAAAGCTCTTAAGCCTCCCCATCGGAACAGCATATGTCGGGAAACCTATAAGCGGTCATTTTTCATGTTGGCTACGAGCGAGAGAGAACATATCTTGACACTATCACACTTGGATGAATAATGGCGACCAAGCGCGACCTCTCGGATCCTTTTCTAACTACCGCTGCTACTCCGTTTCCGCCCACCCTTTTTTCTTGTCCCCACACGGTTCCACTTGACAAAATCCACATTTATTATCGTCACACTGCATGTCCTTTTTTTCTTCCTAATGCCATTCCACTAAACAAGGTCGCCGACATGCCAGCGTCAAAGTGCTCGCTTAATCGTCAATTTTTTTCTACCCCGCTCGTAAAGGACTCAAGCCCCTCTTTAAAAGAATTCTGCGCCCCCGAACATCTTGAGTTGCGATATATTTAGAGATTTGCGCTGGCAGTTTACCGCTTGTAATCTTTTCAGAAATTACGGTAGCTCCTCTATACATACACACACACACAGATTGTTACCCTGGTGCATTATATTCTTGATGGGTTCCCCGCCAGGCCAAATATATATGCGGAATATTCCGTGTCGAGGCATTGGTGCCGCGGTTACTGTCAAGGAATTGTCAAACAAGTGCGGAAGAAGATGTTAGCCGATTCCACATTCCAATGCAACATGCTGTTTCTATTTTCCTCTTCCAAAAAGAGCGGTATAAATTATTTCTGAAATTTTTTGTCATTTCCATTAATAGCAAGGAAATGCTGCTTTCAGATTGCGGCGTTAATTTGAGCTAGGCACGCGAAGATTCTAATTTGTAGGAAAAATGAGTAGTGCTACAGGACCCAAAGGTCTTTGATAATTTGATGAAATGACAGAGAAGGCTATCAATAGCTACAGATATACTACTTCAGTACAGTGAAACTTCCGCTCCAGACATCAGGTGTCTGGAGCATTAGCATTAGTTAGCATTAGTTAGTATGAGCATTAGTTATTTTTAGGAAAGTCAGATAAAGCTATCCAGATTGAAGTATTTTGAGGAGAAATTTATTGCCAGTTCACGAGTTAATTCGGGAATCAGTGGGCGGAGTTTTGGGTCTTCACCAATCGCTGACCGGAAGTGTATGTTCTTCAGAAATAATCCGCAGCAGCGCCCTCTGCCGACCCGATATATGGATCAATTTAGAATTAGGGGGGGGGGATAAAAATGGCCTGCCGGAAATGTGTATGTTAAGAGCACTACCGATAGCTGAAATGATAAAAACGAATTATATTTTGAGCTCGCTTAGTAACTTTTTTCATCTTCCGTGAAAGTCAGTTTAAATAGATTCCCTGTAGTTCCATCCTTCCTATTAATATTTCTTCTGGAATAACTTCATTCAAGAGAACGAATTTCGGGCATAGGGGCGGAGATATGATTGATCAAGACTGCGAACTCTGACCGAAAGTGGCCGGATCCAAACTCGCCCCTGGTATGCAAAATACGTTTCTCACTAACTCCGGCAGCTGCTCGCGCTAAATACCGGGTTCGGCAATGCTTTTGAGACAATCTTTGCCACGCCCCCACGCTGAGAGTGCACATATTAATAACAAATTTGACGCGCCAGATTATTTTAAATTCTGTTGGCTACAAAATGTGTGCATACAAATAAATGTTTAAACTGATTGCGGCGTTGCCGTGAATCTTTTTGTGGGCCTCGGTGGAAATAGTGCGTGGCCCAATGTAGCATTTTGGTATTTATTGGCGTGACACTGAAACAAATCGCTCTTGTTCAGTATTCTTCCTTTTATAAAAAAATCTGGAACAGCTATTATTAAGCCATACTATTGGACTACCTTGAGCCACAAATTCATTTTGATGGCATTGCTGGGTTTTTATGGAGCTGTCAATCTTGATCACCACTCAAACTTGTAGTTGCACAAATTGTGATTTAGCGAGTACCAATTTTAAGGTTCAATTCATCTTCTAGCAAGACTCAATTTCTGTCTATTTTAATTAACGTGATAGCCCAACACTATTGCAAAAGGATGATATCAAAATGGTTGCGAGAAGGCGTCAGGAGGGAAGCTGCGCACCGCGAAACGAAGAGCCCTTTCAAAAAGCAATTTTCATGACAAAATCTTCCGAAATTTCTGTCAGACTATCGTCGGCTGTATCTTTCATAAATGCACCCTCCTCATGAGACTTTTTTTTCTGCAAATTCAATGCGGGCTATTCAAAACAGGGTTTAGGTTTTCCAGAAGGAATTATTTTTGTTCGAATTTTACTTTTTATGAGGGTGTGTGGCGTGGGCCAGTATTAGCATCGGTGTGTGGCATCGGGTATCCCAAAGATTTTTGTCTGGCATTTTTCAGACTTCAGATAGAACCTCACTTTTCCGCATGTAATAGATGCTCACATGAACAGGCTTAATGGCAAACAAATTTTGGAGATAGTATCGTTAGTAGTGGCAGGGAAATAACCGTTCTAGGTTAGTCTCCAATGCATTGTCGAACCCGGTACATTATTTATTTACGGGTTAATCTTCAGTACTCTTCGGCTGCAAATGATTTAAATACACAAACAATTGCTCTTCCATTTTGTTGTATTTTCCCTTCAAATTTCACATCACAGCACGGGCGATAAAATAAATTGGGCCATAACAATTGTTGCGAACGTGGCTAAAACGACATAGACGCGACAAACTACCCGACTCCATACGTGTCTTCAAAATGATGGATTTACATTTAGTAATAGTAAAGGCGTTGGGAAGCCGGTTGGACAGCGTAATACGCGGAAGAAGAGGGATAGTAAAGGGAATAACTGGGCGAGGAAAGAAGCGGGGAGGACCAGCGATCGAAGTCGCGACTGCTGCTGTAAGCGGTTGGGCTCTCACCGTACGAGTAGTAGCCGCCGCTGCTGGTCACGATCGGTGCCGAATAGGAAGGATAGCCACGTCGGGAGATCTCCACATCCACCACTGTCGCCGGAGACGCCAACCGAAGAGCCAGGCAGACTACTAAAACAAGCAACATCATCCTCGATGCCATCTTATTAATTTATGTTCGCGTATATATTTTTAAATGGGGCGCAAAAAAAATTGCATTGAAATTCCTTGGATATTTCGACCGAATCGCCTTTTGTACTTTTTCATTGGTTGGAAGTTTGGCCGTGAAAGTTAACGTCGGAAAAAAAGAGCGTACTAGACTAAAGGTAATCCCCTCTTGAGATTCACGTGGGGAGGCAAGACACTTAACAGCTCGGAGAGCCGCCCAAATTAGGACAGGGCTTTCGGGTTTGCTGCTGGGGGAAATATGCAAAGTTTGACAGAATTTCAGACATCCTGGTACTTGTACGAGTACGAGAGAGGTCTTTGATGTTTGAAAGTGTAACTATGATTTAAATGTCAGCGGTACACAAAAACGTGCCGACGTAATACCCTTTTTGTTTGCCACGATTAACGCGCGCCAAGGTTAGTGTAGACAGTTACAGCATCTTTGTTTATTCTGCCTGTCCGTCCTCTTGCCTTCGCACTTGCTCCGAAACATGGTAAACCAAACTTATTCTCATCTATAAAACTTGCATTCAGATTAATCTGGAATATGCATACATAGAAAGAATCTCAAGTAGAGAAAAAAAACACGGCTTGGAGTGCGGAGAGTGCCGTTAAAGTAAACCGTTCCTCTTTTACTTGCTTTGCAGTTCATTGAAGTTTCATTTGAACTGCATTAAGGTGAATTAGTGGAGCTCAGCTTCATTAATTTACAGTAAATATGTGTACTAACTTGGGACGATTTTGAGAGGGGCAACTCAAAATGTCTCCGTCTTATTTTTTTCTAATAGACAAATAATTACGATGAATTTCAAACTAATTTTATCAGTCAGGATATATAAAAACATTTCCGCAGAATTTCGAAGTTGAGAAAATACTGCAAGATTCCATTTTCCCTAATTTCGACCGTAAAAACTTCATTCTTGCGGAATAATTTAATTTAAATTTAACAAATTTTAATACGGTTCCTCTCAAAAATCAATTGTTTCACACAGTAGCAAAATCTTTTTTGGATGTCAGGGGGCGGAGTTATGCGTCATTTCTGGAAAATCACTTGTAAGGTTCCGGTCGGGCTCGACAATGATCTGTAGTTCCGCCCCCTGACGTCCAAAAAAGATCCTGCTAATGCCAATTGATTTCAAATTGAATTATGAGAAGGGCAGTGTCAAAATGTTCTTGATTTGAATATTTCCAAAAATTGAAAGTGTTTACGGTAAAAATCAGAGAAAATGGTGTCTTGCAGTGTTTTCCCAATTATAAAATACTGCCAAAAAGCGTTCATATCCTGGCCGATGAAATTAATTGTGAAAATTATCATAATTATAGCTCTAATAACAAAATATAAAGCGGAAACGTTCTGGGTTCCTCCTTTGAAAATCATCCCGAGTGAGTTCAGCGTATGATTAGAGTAGTAGTACATTCCGGTTCTGAATTGTTTCATCACATTGTAATCGGGGTACGAAGGCAGACAATGGCAGGTAGTAATTAACTCAGCTAGCACGAAAAAGAGTGAAAATGCCGGCAAAATTGATCAGTCATTTCTCCATGTATCTACGGAGTAAAATTGCGGTTTTGCCAATAGTAAAGTAGATAAACTCGGCGTTTTGTACCGTCCAATGTTCGCCGTTGGAGTCATGAGGTCGGTAGGTGTCCTGTGAAAGAGCAAAACCAACCTTTTGACTAAGATCATTAATCACGGTTATCTCTAATACCATATGTAATACCCCACTTACATAAAAAGACGAAACCTTGACCGGCGAAACAGTCCCAGTTCGGGCCGTATGTCTGGTCGAATACCGCCTTGATGGCGTTCTCCAGGTCAGAATAGGCGACGGCGGCCGTTCTCGACCGTTTAACCAACAGTCTCGTGGCCGTTTCAATTGCAAAATCTTGCATGTCGTAAGGCATGGAACCTGTCTCGGTGATGCTTGCAGTCAGTTGTTGTTGTGCCGCATTTGCTCCGGATCGAGACATTTTCCTGTTGAGATATATATAATGCTATTACCGAGGTTTGGCCGCCGACAATTTTGACTCGGGAATTCAAAAGTCCTGTGCGATTCCTTTGCGTCGCAATTGCAATCAGGACTACAACAGTTCTGTGCTTCCCGAAGTAGAATGTTCATACATCATGGCACTAGTATCAGGACAACCCGCGCCCTTTTTTTTCATTATTGGTTTATTTTTCTGGGGTTGTTTATTTTTCCAACTCTTCCACTGTTCCGGTCTACTTTCAACATGACGAAGAACGGTTTCCAGTGTTATCAGTAGTCGGCACATACAGCTATTCGACAGTAGTGGCGACTTATCCACGGAAGTCTGCCTGTGTGTGTGTGTCTGTCTGCCAGACAGTTTGAATTGACTGTCTGGCAATGAGCTCATTGCTGTAGAATATGACTAAAATTTTATACAACTACAACTTCCAGGAACCAATAGACAGAAACATCAAAGGTCTCTCTCACTTTCAAAGTCCACAGGACTAACTTTCGCAGGGAAAACAAGTCAGCGCAACTGGACAGAGATGGAGAAGCAGGGAAAAACAGGGTATCACATCAGTGTCAAAGCAAACCATCTTTTCTTCCACGCCCCCTTCCGCCCGACCAAAACATCACCGACCGAAGAAGAAACAAAAACAAACAAAAGAGGAACCACACAATCAACCGATCCAGCCCATATAAATCAAAATGTACATTTCTGCGCAACATTGTCCTGGCCGAATCAGCAGCAGTGACACAAAGCTTCTCGAAAGCGTCTTTGGTGAAATTCCTCTCTTTGTGTACATTTTTTACAGGATGAAGGGCCTGGCCTCTTTCTCTCGTTTAGGCATAACGGAATTTGAGCACCGCGCCCGGATTGCTCCCGACTCCGACATCACACACCAAGACATGGACGCCATCCCCGTCCAACACCATCCCCGCTGGTCGTCGCAGCTTCCACTCCGCACTGTCAATCACAAACTGCAACGTGGCGGTGCTGTAGCGCCACACCTCCAGCACGTTGCGGCGCTTCTCCGTCTTACTTGCCAGCAGCAGGTCGTTCGGCGCGTCCAGCACCACGCTCTGGTAGATGTCGTCCTTGGCCGGAGCGGTCTTGCTGCCAGCGCCGCCGCCCACCTGCCGCTTCAACCGACCTGAACCTTCGTAGATTTTAATGACGTTGTCGGCCAGGACAATGTCCTCGCTCTCAAAGCAGCTGATGGCCTGCGGGAGTAAAAATATACACTCACATTTTTTGAATCAAGCATTAAATTTAATTAATTATTAAATATTAAATTTAATCAACTAATTTTTGAATAAAGCATTAAATTTAATCAAATATTAAACTTAAGTTAATGAATCATTGCCAAAATGTTATTGTAAATAGCGGAAGTAAGCAACAAAAAGTGTATGTTGTTAGATGCCATTTTTAATCAGGAAACGCAAATCGAAACAGATAATAGAAGTTGACTTCATTAGATATACCTGGAGAATGTCGAGGCGGTGACCGGAGGAGCCGGTAATTTTGCGGATATATTTGCCGGTGGAAGTAAAGGAGAAGATGAGGCCGGCGCCGCTGTCTGCCACAAAGATTTCGCCTTTGCCGTTGACGGCGATCGAGCAGGGACAGTTGAATAGGTCATGCGTGAAACGGTGCACGATCTTGCCGGTAAAGTCCAGTTCGAGAATTTCACGGGTGCGCCAGTTGGTGCAGATGAGGGTGCTGCTGGGTGAGAGCGCCATGCCTGGAAAAACAAACAAATGAGGAAATATTTGTCTGGTAATAACAAAAATAACAAAATAAATAAAAATAGTAAAAAAGGAAGTGTACTAGTAGTCAAATTGAGTTTTAAACTGCTCGCGGTAATTAGTTAAATACAATAATTCCTTCAGCAAACCATTTATCAAATTTTTTGTTCTTTTACGATATTAACCGGACATTACCTGTGACACCCTGACGTGCTGAATCCGGCAGCAGGATGTTATCCTTATGCTCAAAGTCCTCGGTCATGACGGCGATCCGGTCGTTTCCGGTGTCCAAGACGTAATACTTGCCGTCCCGGCCCTTGACGATGTTGACCGGCCGTGACAGGCCCACATCCCCGCCGCTGTAGACGTTGACCGGATTGATGTGCTCACTGACGCGGCATTCAAACGGGCTGCCCTGAATGTGTCGGTCGAAGATCTTCACCTCCACCGAGTAAGTGTTGGCCGTAGGCGGGGTGAACGTGACGTCATAGGACCCATTTTCTCGGTCCACCAGCTGATGATGGACCACTCCTCCGCCGGCACTGGCAATCATCACAGTAATAGGATCACCACCGACCTGCAAGAACAACACGTGGAAAATCGTCACAATTCTATAAAAAACATAAATTTTAAAACTTGCAACTTCATTTGAAATAAATGAACTTTAAATATTGAAAAGCTACCTTGCACGGTTCCCCGTTGAGATCGTGACATTGGATGGTCATGCGTGTGCTGAGATGGGCTGAAGCGATGACCGGAAGTGTCGCTTTGCACAGACTAGGCAGAGTGTGGGAGTGCCTGATTTCTCCGAAGCCTTCCAGGCAGACACGCAGATCGGTTAGGATGTTGTTGTGGCCGTACCGGAAGAACATGTAGGCGTTCTCGCGTGGGTCGCACAACAGCGGCATCCCGCCTAGCATGGAGTTGAGGTTGGCGATCTTCCCGCCGATCGCTTGCATCTCCCATTGCACGTCTGTTGTTCCGGAATCGAGATTGCAAATCTGGAAGAATTAAGAAAGCTCAGTCAGCAAATGATTTATCTTTTCTATTTGTCTGTCTGCCCGTCCGACCGACCGTTCGTCCATCAGTCTGGCTGTCTATTTGCTGGTTAGTCTGTCTGCCTACCTCTTCAATTTTGCCCTTCTCCTCCTTCAAAATGTTTAACTGCTCATGTAGCACGCCCTTCTTCTGATCTCGCAGGTTCTCGAGCGAATTAACCAAAAAAGTCCGATGCTTCTCCACTAGACTGTAGATGGCCTCGACAGACTTGTTGAT
Source organism: Hypsibius dujardini (assembly GCA_001579985.1). Lineage (NCBI taxonomy): Eukaryota > Metazoa > Tardigrada > Eutardigrada > Parachela > Hypsibiidae > Hypsibius > Hypsibius dujardini. Next base: position 25,018 of record LRSR01005791.1, on the reverse strand, counting down.
AGCCGCTTTGGTGGTGTTGAAGGATGCGTCCAGACTCTGGCACTCCCTGAGGATGGCCTGCTCTCCTGTCTCCAGCTTCTGCATGCACTGCTGCGCCTTGTACAACATAATCTTGGACATGCGCTTGAGCGCGATGGAAAACGGCACTACCGTCGCCTCGTGATGACAAACAAAGTCACCCGCCTTGCTTTCCACCTGTTTGGGGAGGTTGCAGCGTGTGCAGAAGACCGCATCACAGCTCTCACAGAGGAGCAACTCCTCGGACTGATGGCTGGTGCATTTTGGGACCACTTCGCGGTGTTGGGAGGCCATGAGGTCGAGCAGTTGGTTCACCAGGAAACTTGGCGGCAGGGCGGAGATCCCACCGCGAGGTACGACAATCGAGTTGCGACAAATCGGACACCTATGAAGGGAAAAAGGCAAAGTCACAAAGTATACAACAAATCTTTGCGGTCTGACCCATGCAATAAATTTAAAAGGGACTATCTATTAGAAAAAAATACGAAAATATTAAATTAAAGTACAGCCAAAAACAATTTCTTCAGTCACGCAAACGAAACTATTAAATCAATCAAAATGTAGGCAAAATGTACTCAAACGCAATCAATCAATCAATCAGTGGCGAATCACTCACCGAAAAGTCGGAGGCGTTCGCGCAGTGGCAGTCTCTGCGATGCGTCCGAGGCAAGTGTGGCAGATGGTGTGCGAACACGGCAGCAACTTTGGCGCGTGTTCGGACGGATCGTAGCGATTAAGACACGTGGTACAGGTTAAGAAACTGTCCGAAAAGTCCTCATAGTTTATGGAGACCGTCTCCACCAGGGTTGACATCCTCCTAGTGTCGTTGCTGCGACATGAAAAAAACACAGTCACACCAATATCGAATTAAACACATGTGGAGGAATTGGTTGTCATGACGGAAATCCACTCATCAGCTGTCACAGTCGGAGACAAAGCTCACGCTGACAAGTGAATGCACATAACTGACACAGACATTCAGAAGAACTTCAAATTAAATATCCTACACTTTGTTTGTCTTTCTAACTCTCGGCCAATGTTGCCTGTTTGTCTGTAGCTTCTTTGGGCTGTGTGCGTCTGTGCGTCTGTCTGTCTGTCTGTCTGTCTGTCTGTCTGTCTGACTGCCTGTCCTAACCGTCTGCCCGTCTCTGTGACTGTAGCTCCTTTGGGATGTTTGTCTGTCTGTCCGCCTTGACTATTTTTGGGTTTGTACCCTTACCTCCAGCAGTTGTATTTTCCCGAATAATAACCCAAGCTCCGGATCAAATGTCCGGGAGATTTCAAACACCGCCAGAAGACGCAGACACTGAATGCAACTGATCTAAGTTAGCGTTCATCAAGACGGAGTGGTGGACCGCATGGAAGAAAACGAAATCTGGAAAGACAAAAAGGAACAACTTGAAGTGGTGTGCCCTTCGAAGCATCGGAAAGTGAAACAGCAAGTATGAGCCGTCTGGGCAAACACATCATTTCATCCCAGCCACTAAAACGTTCACGAGAAGCGAAGAGCCTTCGCAATACAAACGAACAAATCGTTTCCAGATGGACAGACAATATTGGACCGGAGACTGGACTACCTTATATTATTGTTCAGGGGGCAGGGCTACGGCCAGGACACAGACAACCGCGATGAGAGGCAGACAGACAGACCCACTCTAGATGGATGCTGCTCTTATTCCATTCCATACTACCTTTAAATGAAACACAACAGATGGGCATGCCGGCCAGTGGCCACACAACTCAAACTCAACAACTCACTAATCACCGTGCCGGCCCGGTTTTGTAAACGAGGTGAAATTTTGCGCTCGACTCCGCTCCAGGCAAAGAGAAAAATGCGACTAACGACAAGAGTGATCAAGCAGAACAAAAACACACATACAGACACACAGGCATGAAAGTTGGTAGACAGACAAACAGACAGCAAGGCATTACTCTGACAAAAATGAAACCATTTTCCTAGACTGTACCTTCTCTCTCCTTGCCAGCCCGATTGACCAGGCAGATTAAAGGAACCACCGCAGAGGCCTTAACGATGAGAACTGTAATTAAGGCGAGAACGCCTCCTCCAATTTCTCCCTGTCCCTGTCCACTCCAGTCAGACACTTGGTCCAGGCCCTAGTCCAGCCCAGCTGCCTCGCCCATTGAAACTGCAGACAAAGGCCAATTCATTTCCGTATACTGGGAAATGGCCAGAAACAAGAGCGCAATACCTCTCCATGCATGTCTCTCAACTCAGCGTGAAACTGAACAAACTTTCGCTACAAGAACAATCAATCACAAGGCCGGACACGTCTGCCGAGAATATATTGTTGACACACATTTTAAACACTTTTAACACCGACAGCGACGCCGCCTCTTTGCCCACTAATATTCCCGCTTTCATCAAGACAGGCAATCCTTTCCTGGATCAATCGATCGAGTTGGGAGTGTACTGCTTGTTTCAGCTTTCCGTCTGTCTGTTTCTGTGCTGCTCGTCCAGTCTCAACCTCTAATTCAATCCGCAGACAGAGACAACACACAAGAACATTTCCTGCTCCAGCGCCCCACACGGGCACGGTCTACTGATCAAATCGCGCTAATTGATCCATTGGGAATTGATGAATGGTGGTTGTTGGTTAGTCGGTCCACTGTGTGAGAAGAGACGGGAAGAAAGAATGACAGGATACATAACCGGTTGGTTTATCAGGGAGCATACATTGCTTCTCTCGATAATTTACTCAATCGATACAGGCATTGTTTGACAGGAAAGACAACATGCAACAGACAGACAGACAAACAAGCAGGCAGGTAGACAGACAGACAAACAAGCAGGCAAATAAACAGACAGACAGACAAACAAGCAGGCAGGTAGACAGACAGACACACAGCAATCAGACAGACAGACAGACAAGCAGCCATGACCAAACTCCGCGGCTTGCATAATAAATTACCCGGCCCGCCGTTTTGGAAAACAAATTTTCAACACAATCAGAGATTCAGTATGAAATAGAAAATCGGAGCCATCTGCTGCCGCGCCCGGATCGGAAGAGTCTATTAGCAGTAATAAACAGTGCTATGCTTTCATTTGAAAGTTAAACATCCAGTCCGCGCGCCCATCCCCGCAAGAGCAGGTCAAGATCTCAGCGAAAGAGTCAGTGGAGGCTCTGTTCCGAGTCATCTCCAAAAATTACATGTTTACAATACGACAAATTGCCCCATACCCGCGCCCCTCAAAATCCGCCCATCCTTCTTCTCTAAATGGCAGACACTGAGCCCCGTCATCACCGATCCAACCCAGCACCATCAGACACAGACATTGAGGCTGAATTTTAAGTTTAACATGTTATTAACAGCTATCCACGCATCGAAACAAGTAATCAATGTAAGCTGCAACGCATCTACACAATGGCTTTATCAAGTTCAATCAATGCATCTTAACAAGAGGGAACGGCGGTATCAAATGAATCAAGCAAGCAAGTGGCCACGAAATCAAAGAAGAAGTTTACAGAATAGAGATTTATCTTTATAAAGCGGCAGTTCTATAAGCCGTCTTCACAAGCAATGACCCAAATTTTAAAATGGCCCGCAATGCCGCCGGGGACCGGCCTTATCAATCTCTCTCTCCTCTCCATTCAAGTGTGTTGTAAGGTGATTTGAAGGGTTAAGAGCATAATGGCCATCGCACGCAGACACACATACTACACTCGGCGGAGACTTTAAAAGCCGCGACAACGACGACACCATGCGAACTATTTACGGGTAATTTGAAAGCGCAATCGGCCATGGGATGCTCGATTGCGATATATGGGTGAGAGGGGAGGGGTCGAAATGTCTATATTACAGTTTGCAAATATAAAATCAAGCGCCGCGTCGGTACACAACGACGATAAGGAGAGATGAGAAGAGATTCTCGCGTCTCTTCATCGGTGTACGTTCCTTCTCTCCTGAGGGACGAATGCCGCCGGTGCTTTCCGTGGCGGAAGCGGCGGCACACGCGACGCAAGACCACTCAATAATACATTTGCCCTAACAAAACAGAAATTGTAGTTAAAAAGAGACGAGACTTTCTGCCCTCTTCATTCTCAGATAGCCCAGTCAAGTGGGCAGAGAATATGATAAGAATTTGCTATAATGACGGCAGCAATACACGGCCAGCCAAGTCGGTAAACGGCAGACAGCTAACAGACAGACAAGTAAATAGGCAGAGAAGCAGATAAACAGACAAACAGACAGAAAAGAAGACCGATACACAAGCGATAGATTGACACACAGACAAAGACGGACAGACAGCAGATAGCCAGGCAGACAGAGAAACAGCCAGATACACTCACATAGGCAGTGCCAGATAATAGTAACTGTGTGTGCATTCACCTCGAAATGGGAGTGTTTCAACTTTCAGCAATAAAGCTCATGACCGGGCGTAAAAACCACAAACTCATAATAATGTCCTATAATCTTACAGTCCCCAACGTAAAACGAAACAGACTCGCAATCCCAAACACCCATCACGACTTACGAGGACCAGCGAGGCAGCTGTAAGGCACGGAAAAGCAAAACGACAGACAAACCTCAATTTTTACAATCACACAAAAATGCACACGTAAAATGTGTACACATATCGCGATCCATATTTCCTATGATCAAACACGATAAACCGATCACAATTCATAATGCCCGAGCGAAATGACAAACTGCTATTCGCGCCCAGTGGTCAAGCATAATTACACCGTTCAAATCACCTATCATCACGTCGTCATGAAATGCGATGAAGCGAAGAATCGGAAAGTCTCTCGCTAATACCTCCTGTAAACACACATCATAAGTGGCAATACACAAAAGAACGAGAAAAGTAGTCCACTGTATAAATGGCCCAGATATGAGAGCTCCTGTCTGCCGTCTCTCCGGTAAGCTCTGTAATCTCAGCTTTCTCACGATTCCGATACCTCGGGTATTAAGTACACCACTCTTTTCTCATATCGCATAGTCTCAAGATTCTTGCAAGAAGTCAAGGCAGACTAAGAAATGGCCCTCCTCAGGATTTGCGGTTTTATCGCAGAAGAGAATCGCGACCGGAATAATTGACCACTCTCCGGGCGTTGGTCTTGCTCAGTGCCGGAAGTGTCTTGTGGCCGACCATGTTCCGTTTCCGGAGAATAACGTGGACAGAATGAATCGGGAAAATAAGTGTGGAGTAGTGAGATATGCATATTTCGATTCCGACATATGTTCTGTAGTGACGAAAAGCCAATTGTTCAAGTAGCGAAAATTGAGTGCATGTAAATTGCCTCCTCCTCTTTCCATTGGACAACTTCCCACGGTAGAACGGACCCGGACCGGGAAAGAAAGTGGGACACGAACAAGAAATGGCAGACTGCACAGTACACCGCAGCAACCACTCCAGGACTTATTGGAAAAGTAGTCCACGGTATTCCCTGAGCTGTCAGCCCATTCAACTTGCTTCTAGATTGGTAATTCAATATACGATTCTCCAGTCCACCTTCAGGCACTCCGTTCCGAGCCTTTTGTGCAGGTCCGCCCAGTGTCTGTCTGCCCTTATCGTTTCCAAACTGTCTGTCTGATTGTCTGCCTGTCCGTTTGCATGTCCGTTTGTCTGTATGTCTGTCTGTATGTCCGTTTGTCGGTCTATCTAACTATCTATATTCTATTACCACCTGTCTATCTTCGGTTGGAGCAATTTGTGCGGCGTGTCTGTGCCTGGTCCAATTTGTCGTCTTAATTCTTTGGTGCCACTCAACGACGCTGGTATGTGAATTCGAAGTAAGAAACGAATACCAATCTGGGATCCCCGTCATCGATCTTTAGGGGGAATTGCTAGAATGCTGAAGCAATGAGATGACCACCAGAAGCGCCGATTATCACAGCGTGACTCGTCCACTCCAGCTGCTTTCTCCTTCCACGCGACGTGATCTGCGGCGAAAGCCTCTAAAACAGCAAAACAAAATATACATCACATGATCCCATCGCCATTCCAAGCACGACTAACAATCAATCAATACCAAATAAACATACATATTGTGTGCTTGCTGGCTGGGCGAACGGCTCATTGCCGCGTGTGGCGTTGGGGAGCCCGATACGCCGCGTGCACTTGCTTCGGTCCGGCTATATGGCCCCCATCCTGCTTCTGAAATCGCTCCTTCAACCAGTCAGGCGCAAAAAGGTACACACGTCCAGGCTGCCGATCTATGTGTGCATACAGGGTAATTTCCGGAGCTTAAAGCGGATAATAATCGACGCGAATCCAGGCGTCCGAGAAGGATGCGTTACGAAACCTCCTCAGGTGAAACTGAGGCGTTATCGACGGGCAAACAAGAGCACAAACACACAGGCATCGTGACACAAGTCACACAGACAGAGAGTCAACCAGGCAGATAGAAAACGAAAAAGTCTTCATCAGAGGCGACTGACAGACAGACAAACAGACAGACAAACAGACAGAGCAACCATCTACAGTATTTGAAGATCGATCAATCACAGCTGCTATCCACTTGTCTGGATCCCGCTTCAGTACAGAACGAGCGAGGAACCGTGACACTCTTCCGTAACAAAAGACATCCTCTTCCTAAGGGGAGGGGGAGGCAAGGAACCTGGCTGGTGATGCAACGATAACGCCAAATATTGGCTTTATCATTGGGCAGTGAGATGTTACGGAATAATTTCCGTCCTCGTGCGTTCTAATAATCTTCCCTCCCGCTCTGGCGAGCGATAAAAATTTCGCTTCCCTCACTATGGCCCGAGCGTCAAAATCGATCAAATCAGACATTTGGCTGATGATTTCGGCAACACGAGCCCACAGACAGGCAGACACACAACCGCCGATATTATGCAAACAGGCAACCAATCTTCCGACAGTGAATATTAGGATTGAGAACTCGACGAGAAGCGTTGAAAGACGGGCAGGTGGCGCCGCACGCCGTTGCAATTTATCAAATTAGCAGGGAGCGAAGAAAAAATGAAATTGCAAAGTGCGAACTAAGTGCTCGAAAATCGGAAATTTACGACCGCAAATAAAGCGAACCAAAATACGTCACAAGAGTCAATGGCCGGTCGGTATTATAAGCCACAACCAGGAACGGCATTGCTGACAGGAGAACCAACAGACAAGAAACTACGAATACGCCCTCACAGACAAACAAACAGAAGGATAAATAAACAGCAAGGCAGACAACAGTTAGACAATCAGCCAGACAGACAATTCAGTCAGTCAGACAGGTAAGTGGGTGCATGCCGGCCATGAAGCGGTTGAATAGAGACGCCGCATTTCCTAATCTGACGATCTCCCCCGGAAATGCCACGAGAAGGCATTCCCATCAAACGATTGAACCAGAACGGACACTGCCTCCGCAGATTGGGAGAAACCCATCACACACGAGTGCAGTCAGTCAGCAGTCCTCTCGGACACAAATCCCATCAGCATGCCGCTTGGTCTCTCGACAAATACCTTATTAAGTTTCCGATTAACCCAGAAACGCGAGTCCGGGAACCAGACTGACAGACAAACTTCCGTGGGAGATTCCAATTCAGTAATAAGAGGCCACTCGGGTTGCGTAAGTCGGAATCATCGAGTACTCGTCCCAATCCCTCCAAAATCCAAATGCTCACTCAGGAAGAACCATGATGATCGGTCGGTCATGCCCTAAAGCACCGAACAAGCCAAGGGAGGCAAGACGTCGATGGGAAGAGCCTGAATATTGGGAGGATCAAATAAAAAAATCAGAGTAAAAAATAAATCTGGCAATCCTTGTCAAGTCATCAAGGAGAAACTGACGGCTAAGTAAGAGAGAGAGTCCCCGGAGAAACTTGAAACTTCCAGTGTATGCACCAGAGCGACCGGATCTCAAGAGCACGTCGTAGTCGTGGGAGTCGGAGGAGGAAGAGGCGGTATATTATTATTTTCCAAAAATTTGAGCCGCAAAATAATCAATAGCTAAACAAGACCAGGCAACGACACGCACACTACAACGCACTTGCTCTCGAAAATTCTGACCGCCGTTGAAAGCGTCGCGGGAGAGACGACGACGACGGGAGAGGCCTTTGCACTGTGTATATACAGCAGTGTGTTGTACCGGCGGGGGATGGTGTGGGCGTTTCAAAATACTGCATATGCATTAATAACCTCCACAACCATGGACATTATGAGGCCGTGGCATCACTCTCCTTCCCCACCCGCTCCACTCCTCTCTCCCGTTTTTGTCCAGCCATCCTTACAAAATTTCCACTGCTGTCTGCGCAGCATGCAGTTGTTCCGAGAAGAACACGGAAGGGAAAAACGATATCGACAAGAGCCATGCACACACACGCCAACACGAGGCAATCAATCTAATGCCGGCCGGCAAGCTTCCTTCCCCTCCCCCCTCGCCGGCGGTTCTCAGTCTTCGGTCAAACGATGCCTTTTTCCGTCGTCAAGCACCCGCAGGCCAATCACCTTACGTAATTTGCATCCTTTTTGCATTTGCAATTAGGATCCCGGCTATGTATTGATTAGCTGTTTCGTGAGCGATCAATCACATCCGCAACGCGATCTACAGACAAGCAATAAAGCTAGAGACAGTCAGACAGACAGACAATCAGACATGAATGATGGTAGATGGACAGACCAGCCTAGAGAACATTTTTGCTGAAAACAACCGGACAGAAAACCAAATGACTGAGTCAGACATACAGACTGGACAACCGATAGGCAGACAAAACAGGAAACCTTGAGTTAGAACTGTCAAACAAGATTCGAGGACAATCCAACAAAACCTCGTGAACGCTGCATACAAAGTTACGGACATCCTTCCGCCGTGAAAGTTCTTTTCCTGCAAATTTCCTAGGTCATTTACTTACCGAAAATTGTGGGTCTGCCTCGACAAGATCCGTGGAGGAATGGATGTTCTGGCTCTATTGCTCAGCTTCTAACGAAAAAACGATAGTTTTTCCTCTTCCGTCAGTCCGTCAATAACTGAGTCGATGTCTTGTCCTTCCCTTCACCGAAGATGAACTGCAAAAACAGGCAAAAAAAGTGAAGAGCCAGTAATACTGTAAAATCTTGCGGCGCAGTCTCTGTGCGGCAATTTCATCTCTCGAAAGGAGAGGCGACTGATGATGATGCTACAAGAGCAGTCAGATGGCGCCGGAAGAGCCGGCAGGCATATGACATCCGAGTGTGAAAACGAGCATTCAGAATGCTTTTTAAGTGTAAGGATGGGCCTGCGGTCGCGCAATTTCACATTTACAGTACTCGATATTACTGTACTACAAGCAAGCCCTATACAGCAGGGCACGTAAGGGCGGGGCCAGAGGACCGAGTTATTCGGACTGATTCACACAGTACTTAAAACTGAATTAAAAAACCGTGCATTGTGTTCTGTTGAGATAAATTGCGGTCAAGGCCGGTGAAAAGGCATTTCCTTTCTTCGAATCAAGCTCCCAACAGACAAACAGACAGACAGACAGACATTATAGGCAGACAGACAAACATGCAGATGTATGTTCGAACAGAAACAAACAGACAGGCAAACCAGACAGGCAGAGAGATATACAGACAAGACAGACAGACATGCATGCAGGCAGATAGACAGACAATCAGGCAAACCAGTGCAGACACGCAAACTGGCAGACAGACAAGTAGACAGAACGGGGACCGGGCAATCATAGTTACAGCGTGATTCCGCTTATCTCACGAGGTGTCTAGTCTCACGAAAGAGAAACAAGCATGACTTTTCTTCCCACGCGACCGTGACATCATAACAGCTGACGCTCGATGCTCCGGTCCAAAACCAACTTTGAGAATGAGAAAGTCGCGATGGAAAGCAGCTCGATTAAAAGCCAATCATACCTGCAATCCTTTGTTCCGTCAGACAAAGACTCACATCGCGCTTCATCGGCCGGCACTTTACAGGGTGAAAAAAGAACATCCGCTACCTCGATAGCAACGATGGTGTATTCACTTGATAGTCACCAATCCACCTCTACTTAATCGGCATTCTCCCCCATTCAGGCAGATATTTTTCAATCGAGACATACACCATTTTTAAACGGACTTCCACTGGCAAAAGGCCGCGTGCTACTACAATGCGGAGAGTTGATGATGATGGTGAAGAAGAGAAATTTCAACGGTGTCTCCCTCCTCTGACTACAAGTGCTCCAGATTGAAGACTACGAAAGACGAGAGCGCTAAAAAAGTCGAATAATGAATCCAACTTGTTGGTTGGTTGGAGGAATTTTCGTCCGATTTGTGGGCGGCAGTACAATAATAAAAAAGGCCGACGATCGATCGGGTAGGGTTAGCGGTAGAATAGTGGAACACGATCCAATAGTCCGCAATCTACTTCAATAACATTCCACGAGTAAAGTGTATATGGTCCCTGTAGAGCCCTTCTTTTTTTCAAGCTGATGAACTGAACGGGGCCAAGCAATAAATCTCCAGGCTTAAAAATTACTTGAGTTCATCGATTTTGGTGTGGTTTACAGCTTATTCCGGTAGCGAAGTCGTTACTACTACTACTTGTACTACTAGTTATTGCAGAGAAACTGTTTTCTTTTTTCAACTGGAAAGAGCGAAAAAAAATGTACGTGGTTATATCGTTAAAGTTTTATTGGCACCCATTAGAAGCGGAAAACCCCATATTTTGCGGTCGGTGAAGCGAGCACCTAATTGCGCGGCTATTTGGAGGAGAAAAAACGGTAGTTGGAAAACTGTTTTTTATGGTGCTACTCCTCCTCGTAGAAAGAGACTTGCATGACTAAATGCATATGCACATATTAAACAAGACAGACAGATAGGCAGACAGACAAGCAGATCCACAGCCAATCGACAAATAGATAGTGAGACAGGCAGACAGACAGATAGACAAACAGATTGACAGACAGTTAAGAAATAGGCATAACGATTGCGCCAGCTTCATGTAAGGGATTTTTTTGTCTTGGGTTTTGTCGAATAGAGCTTCCCAGTCCTACTTCCTACCACGCCCAGTATCCCATTTCCTTCGGCTCGTGTGTGTGTCCTGGTACCGATTAGACCGTAATGGTTTTTTGCCTCTCCGTCGGGAAGTGGCACCATTAGCCCGTACCCATTAGTAGTCCGAGCACACAGCTAAGCTCAGACAGACTCACGCACACATAAAACAGACAAAAAACACGAGATATCTTGATCCTTTTGACTGGAACGGAACACTTCCTTTCACTTGTCAATTAACGGAACAGCGCTTCCTCTTCAACGAGAACATCCCGGCAGGCAGGCAGGCATCTCGGCATCTCCGTAATCACATTCGGAGAAAAAACATACGCATTTAAAAAACCCGACTAAAACAGGAGAAAAAACACTCCTTGAAGCCAGTCAGTCACGATTCTCCTGTCAATTCGTCAAGTTCTTCGCCGTCCGTTACTCCCTTTTCTTTCTTTCCTTCTCATTCCCATACCGGATAAACTACGTAACGGATAGATAGATAAACACAGGCAGGCAGGCAAGACATAGATAGCCAGAGTGTCCCAGACCCTCTCACTTCGTAAAACCAAACTTTTATACACTTTCCTCAAGCAACTTCATCGAACCAAAGACATCTCTTAATCGCTCTCATTTTTAAGCAGCAATCGAGCAATTTTGTAGGCCAGTAGACTTTGTTAAATCACACACACACATACACACACACACAGGCAGACAACGTAGCAATTGAACGGACCATCTAGATCTGGCTCTCGACGGCTAACCTCAATCCTGTCCCGGCGAATCTGCTCTGCAATCAAAATGAAAAAGAAATTGAGACGAAAAGATAGTAGTGCGTTGATGGTTAAACAATCACTTTGACTGCCCGGCGGCGACGCTCGCAGCTGGACATGTTGGCCAGTCAGACACTTTCGCCCCATGATGGATAGACATCCAACAAACGAGCTCTTCGTATCTTTTCAGTTTATCTGCGGCTATCTCACTGTTTGTGTATCTGTTTGCCTGCCCAACTTTCTGTATGCCGACTTGTATGTCTGTCTGCTTATCTGCCTGCCACTCTATATGTCTGTCTGTATGACTGTCCGTCTGCTTGTCTGTCCACATTTGTGCTATATTTGGTTGCCTTGAATCTCACTGAGGATCCCATGAAGACAAGAGGATATCGAAGAATACTGACACACGTGGTCCAGAAAAGTTACGAGAGATGACGAGAGAAAGTGGTGTGCATCTGTGTTGTGTGCCACGAAGGTTAAGACCTCCAACTTTGCGAAGCGTGCGCGAACCTACGACACTTGCACCTGTCGCCCGGCGCTCAAACTGACCGCAGTTTGCGCTGACCCAAGAGATATGCGTGCATATGAAATTTGCCGCTGTTTGTTTTTCCACAGCAATAACATCAGCAGTGTGACACTGACTGACTCTCGAGTGGACCTGACAGGCAGACAGACACACGCCGCTGCTGACCGGCATGCGTGAAAACAAATCCCTCCGCATTCCCGCAATTTGTAAGCAATTCCAAGTACGGAGTGAAAATACATTTAGTAAGGAGAGGCTTGAGAAAAATTCAAAGTCATGGAGGCAGGAGGTTAGACAGACAAGAGACAGAAACGAGCCGAAGGATTTAGGCTTTATTGGGCAACTTTTGCAGGCAAGCAAGCAGACAGACAAAAAGTCAGACAGGCAAGGAGACGAGACGGACAGACAGACGACAACGAAAGAGCAGAACGAAAATATATAGGCAGATATGCTTGGAACACTAGGTATTTCTCATGCTAAAAAAAACATTTAGCTCCAGGGTCCCCCTTTGAGAAAGCTCCAGTGCACCAGTAACCCCGAGGACCCTGAGGGGGTCAAAAGATGTTTACCTATTCATCACTCCTCCCCACTCGAGCACGCCGTTGTGTGGCAAGCGAGAGACCTGCCTCGCGGTGTTGTCCACCCCCAAGAGCTTCTAGCATCAATTACTTCCCCCCTCCGAATTGTCTAACATCGTATATATCAAGTTCCGCAGGACCGACAGGAGAATAAAAAAATCTCCGCCTCATATAACGACAGTCATACACATATGTCTGCAACATGGCCGGACAGACAACACACCGAACCGTGACGAGCATAAGGCTCCACGTGAGTGGGCCGCACCGCCAGTTTTTTAAGACATCCAAGAGATGCTAAAAACAGCTTCGTCAAGTTCCATTCACTCTAACTGACTTGGTGGTACACTGCATTTCCGACTTGCACAAAGCAAAAGAAGCAATCCGCACGGTTGGACAGCTGTTTTTTTACTGCTCCCAAACGATCCGTATCATTAATAAATCGCTGGTCACATTCATTAACGTGAATGACAGCAGTAAAAAAAACAGCGGCTAGAGGAGAAACCACTTCTGAAAACGGTACTGCGAGTAAGGGAAAGAAATCAGGTTAAAAAAATATCGGCAAACCGGAACGTTGCATCAGCGGCAAAGTCAATTCCCGCTCAGACAAACATACAGATTGCAGGCAGGCAGAAAGACAGCAAGACTAGACCGGCAGACACAGACAAACACACATGCAGGCAGACGTTCAAGCCATCAATCCATTTATGATATGATAATACCAGAATAAAATTACTGCACGACAATTTTATTGCCGGAAAAATCGAGCTACATGTATTGGCAGATACTTAATAAATTAAAAAATTCCACCACCCAACGGAAGCCTAAGTGAGCACTCCCCCTGTTCAGCCGAATCAATAAACCATCATGTAATCACCCAAAATATCCACCATCAGCACCCACACACCCATCCTTTTTTGCCGGTGGCATCGTTTTAAAAATAAAATTATCACACTACGACTCCTGCGCGTTAGTCGCATCTGAACGAATGATCGAATTCCTTTCGGAAGACATAACCTGATCAGCTGATCCCCCGATGCACATCTCCTTCTGTCTGTACGTCTATCAGAAAGATGGAAATACAAATTCAGATTAGCATAATTTAGCCTCCGTTTTGGAAGTCAGCAAGCGGTCGTGTCGTGTCCAGCCGAAAGAGACCAGCCAGACAAACAGACAAAAGCCAAATTTGAGTTTCAACCGGAATAAGTTTCAAAACTAGTCTTACAACTCGCTCTCTCTATCTCTGCGGACGCTGAAGTGAAAGCGAAAGCGAGAGGAGTGGATTAACGTTTCACAAACAAACAACCCCCGCCAAGGCAAGGTACATGTCTCTTACACCGCGATATGATTATGGGGCGCTTTTGTGTGTCCTCCCCCATTCAAGAGGGTGAAATTGAAAAGCGCTAATATGCAGCGACAGCCACTTTCCAGTTCCTTCACTGCACAGAAACAGAGAAACTGACTTAAAGCCAAAACCACTTCCGCGTCATTGTGCCGCGATGAATTCGAAAAAAATATTTCGTCAAGTTCGACCACTTGAACTGAGCACCTTCACCTTCACATGATCTCCTGGAGAGCCACGGTTCGTTCGACCTTAAAGCACAACACGCCCCGAAAGAATGCGCTGTGGTAAGCAGAATTGCCAGATTTTTCCAAGGAAAAGTAAAAAAGCAGCCAGCACACAATTCATTAATCAATCGTCTAAAATCAAAGAAAATTCCGCAAAGAAAATAAAAACCACTATTTTACAGCCCTTTTCACGTTCGGACATAGACCAGAGAAACGTTATCATTACCGACATTCCAGAGAAAATCCAAATTCCAGCAAAAGTGCTAAAATACAGGAAAATTAAAAAACAGTTCAATCAGTCAATCAACGAAGAGATCACTATGCCGCGCTCCTAGATCAATAAAACTATCTCCCCACATCCGACTAATTGAGGTAACTATACTTTATGAAACGAAACCTGCTTTTCTATCTTTCAACGAGTTTAGAAAAATTAAAACAACAACGGTGGCAGCCTACACAGAAACGCCATTTTGAAGCGTTTCTAAAAACACTAGCCAATCAATCAATCAACTACCATGATTAGATTTTCGGAAACATTTCCAAACTGAAAGTTGAAAATTGCCATAAACCGGGTAAGTTCACTTACCCCAAAAACGGAAAATAAAAATATATTTCGCATTCCGATCCGCAGGAAACAAACAGAAGAAACGATGAAATCAGCAGAGGAAACGAACAAGCAAAGCAATCAACCGATCAAGGGCAGTTGTTAAAAGCATCATCTCGACAAGCAAAACAAACGCACGCACACGGTATCCTATCAGTGAGGAAAATCGATTTCTTCTTCACAGCTGCCACTTTAAAGAATGGTGGCATGCATATCAGTAGCCGCGGCAGCACACGCCTTGCCGGAAAGCTAACGACCGTCATCATAACAAGGTCTGTTTTCATTTGCGAGTGCGGCCAGGCCACCATTGAGAGATTTGAGCCAGTGGCGATTTTAACGAGCTTACCTTACTTCTTTCTCACTCCTCCTCACTCACTCGCAGTGTCCGTTGAACTAAATCAGAGTTCGATAGTGAATCGAAAAAACGCAGCCGACGTTTTCTTCTCCCAAAAAATGAATCCACCGCACCAGGACCAGACAATTATAAAATAATATTCCTAGCGAACATGATTTTTGACTTGCACCTGTAAAATTCAAATGAACATTGCGAGTAGAAAAAAGGTTTCGCTTTACTGAAGTGACGTTGCGAAGCCAACCTATTTCTACAAGCAGCGTGTGATATCAACATAACAATTCTTTGGCAAACTCCATGCCGGCGAGGAATCTTGTTTTTGTTACCTGCACTGTAGACAAAAAATCGGAAAAATAGACAGTTAAAATGGAAAGTTTTTTGAAACTATCAATAAAGCGAGAAAAAAATGGCAACACACAAATAAATTCTCGCGGTCGCCGCGGCGAGAAAGAGAAAGCAAGCGTTGCAAGTTGCAAAAGTGATATTTGTGCATGCGCAAGGCACACGTAAAGTGCACAATACAAAAAGTGTGGTTAGTGCAATGCGCATTCGCACCTGCACAAAGGTTTGGTCCCCAATGGCCAAATTGTTTTTGGGAGTTTTAATGAACGAGCATCAGCTAAGGGTAGAAGAGGTTGGCGCTTTCAGTATTCAAAAAGGTCTGAAAAGGTTTTCTTTTGGGCAAAATGAACACAACAAAACGGCGAGACTTCCGTCACTCTATAGGCTGCAAATTGTACAGTACTAGTAATTCAAGTAAACAGCAGACATTAAGATCATATAAAATGGAAATATAAAAAGATATAATAAATGCCGCACATTGCGCACAAATCGATATCACAGTGAAAAACATTTACCCCTTAGAGATCCCCTGTCTGTACATCCATATCCAACGAGCCAGAGGACATACCGAGGTTCAGGCAGACCCGTTTGTCCGAATCTCTCTCATCGTCACTTTCAGCTAAACACACACAAATTGTTTTTTATCAGTGAGCACTGCAGACATCAACCAGGCAAATGGATGGATCAAACCACAACAAGAGATAAATACAATAACTAATAGAACGAGACAGACAGCTATAACCAAATCAAAAAACGAAATTGACAAATACCAAGGCATGAACAGATGGACAAACAATCAAACAGACTATACGAACAGGCAGCTTAACACAGACAAACAGGCAGGCAGGTAGGCAGACAGGCACGCCGGCAGACAGACAGACAGACAGGGATACAGGCCAGCAGACAGAGAGAAATCATTCTGGATGAGGATTAGAGCAGAGCCAGTACCTTTACGTTTGCCCAAAACACCCTGTTTGAGATAGACCCCTTTGCTACTGCTGTTGGAGTAGGTCCGCCGATAAGGACTTTGACTGCCCGAGCGAGGACGTCCCGCAGGACTGCGGGGACTTGCAGGCGTCTGAACAGATAGATATACCGCAATCAAAAACAACATAGACTGACTTGTGAGCAAAAATAACAGGTACGACGTGACTACATACCGTAAAGAAGCCGACAGGACTCATCGCAGGGTACTCTAATTCGTCCACGCTACCGGCACGAAACACGGACGACGGGTCTGCCGAAGGCGACGCGGACTCGTCCGATTTCAGGGTGAGAAGATCGGAGATTTCCGGCGGAGTTATGTCCAATGAACCGTCGGGGGTTTTCTCATGATTGCCGGGAAGCTGCCAGGACGTCAAGAGGGGAGGTAGACACATTTCGTTGCAGGACTTTGAAAGACGCATTTTCGCGTGCATTTCCCTGAAATACATCGATCCGGACATGGATGAGAATACTACACTAGAAAAACATGGACGTCTTACCCTTCGCCAAAGGATTCCGTGGTTGTGAAAGACTTTGCTTCCTGCACGAGTTGAGAGATTGCGGGGATGGACTAAAGCAGAATTTAATAGGTTAGCTCTGTATACGTTTACCCACTGTTTGTTTGTCTATCTATCTGTCTGTCTCTGTGTATCTGTGTGTCTGTGTGTCTGTCGGTCTGATTGACCGTTTTGTTTTGTAGTGGCTGTTGTCTAGTTGTCTTGGATCTCTGCCTGCCTACCTGAGAAAGCATTTGTCATTAGTACCTGTTTTCTCTGTGAACCTGGCTCGTTTCGAGGTGGAATGAGCTCAGCCAGAGAAAAGCCCCGAAGCTTGTCCACTGTGCCCTTGAGACGCTGCGCGACTTCGGTTCCTAATCTGTAACACCAAATATCACTGTTTATCTTCGTAATCGCTTTTTACTAGCTTTTTCTAGGCACGGGAGAGGTCTTGGTTGTTATACCCTGACAACGGTTCAACGGACGAGCTGGGTACGGGATCCTTGCTGGGGGTCACCTCGCGATCTCGATACGGAAAGAGGAATGGCGGGGAATGGTTGTCTAATATGAGAATGTCGCCGGCATTGCTGGAACCGCTTGGTGAGACGGTCCCCTTACTCAACGGTGGCTTGAGAATTGACACCGTTTTCCTGAAAATGAAACGATTGAGACACAAAAACATAATAACAAAAAGAGTGACAGCCATTTAAGAATGCAAGCCGCCAAAACTGGGAGACAAGCAGAAGTCAGGTTTATAGAACGAACGACAGCCAGAAAAAACAGGGTGACAGACAGACAGAGATACAGACAGAGACAGAGATACAGACAGAGAGACAGGGAGAGAGGAAGACAGACAGAGTGACAAAAAGACAAAGAGGCAGACACAAAGACACAAAGACACACAGAAAGACAGACACACAGATAGACAAACAGGCACACACAACCAAAGACCTTCTTGGTTTCACATGGTCGCGTAAGGAGTAGGGATCTGAACGCTGGTAATGTCTGGCTGAATGGGATTCTCGGCGGAAATCGGGTCGGACAATCGGAGGTGAAGGAGTTGGCGGGTCGGAGGCTGATGGCTCCGATTCCGACGATGTCGCATCCGGCATGTCCGAATCCATTTCAGTGGGGAATTGGAATCAATGGTCATCAAATTCCTGCAAAGACGGCATCTCTAGAGCCCTAGACTCTAGAAAGGAAAACTGAAAGACAATCCCGGCAGATGGGCTGATCGCTTGATTGGCTGTCCACAGTGCCAGAAGAACATGAAAAAAACCTGAGCGTTGCAAGACACATGTAGTTGGTTGTTTGATTGATTGATTGTTTCAACAAGACGGCGACGGACGACATGTGCCACTTCACTGGCGGTCCATTGATTGATTATCGAGTAGGCTGAAAAGGAAAACAAATCGTTCGGATAACTTGCCTGGCTATCTGCTCACATTCCCAGTACTGCATGAAAATGATGATAAAAAGATTGTTGGGTAGTTTGCAAATGGCACTGTCCTCCAACTGTATCTACTAAGGAATGGGATTAATTACTTGGTTTAATCGATTGAACCTTTTCCGGCAGCCAATCAAATGACACAAAATATTTTTATTTCCCCTCCTTCCCACATCGATGTAGCTTTTGATGCTTGAGGAAATGAAAGTAGTCAACCAGCGCACAAGGAAGAGGTGAAAACTAAACAGGAAGAAGCTTTAAAAAGATGAGCAACAAGGCAGATAGTGGAATATTATTGAAAATGGCTACGCGCAGAATATGTTCTACGCGTAGCAGAAACGTAGTTTGACTTCGCGCAGGAGCAGCGAGTGCACACGTGACCACTAAACAGCGCTAACCGAGTCAAGCCATTTACATCGGTTAACATGCAGTGAACGAGCTAAATCATTTAATTCCGTTAGCGCTATCTTGTGGCAACGTGTGAAGGCAAGTTGCAGGAGATGGCCACAAATAGGTTAGACAGACTGTGATCCCGTCGTTGTCGTTTCAGGGGTGTTGAGACGGTTAGACTGTAAGGTGAACTCTTTACCCGTAAGGTTGACGGTCATTTCACGATGTGAAGATTCATGTGAAAAAATGGACAGTCAGTTAAGCTAGAAAACGGTCATTCCGCATAGCGAACGGACTACGTCCGAAGGAAGTTGACGGTCTAATGGAACGGTTGATGGTTGTTCCAGCCCGCGTGGGCCAGCCTGGTATGCCCAAAATCCGGTTGGTGAACGACCAGTTACGAACGGTCAAACAGCCAATCCAGAGGGTCGACAGTCAAATACATACGTCGACGGTTAGTTGGGAGGGTTAACAGTCGGATCGGAAGGTGGACGGTCAGTCCGGGTAATGGACAGATGGACAGTAAGGATATTCAAAGTTCGCTTATTTGCAGCGATTATTTCGCTAATTCAAACTCGCTAATCTCCCTGGTTTTGAAGAAAAGCAGCCAAGGAGCTGCTTTTCTCGTTTCTCTGCTCGCTAATTGTGTGCATCTGTCTTGTGAGTGGTCCATGTCAGTTGAGCTTAGCGAAGGAGACGCAGCCTCAGGTAAGTCAGGGGGCGTGTCCTCGTATCACCATTGCAAGGGCGTGCAAAACCAGGGAGATTAGCGAGTTTGAATTAGCGAAATAATCGCTGCAAATAAGCGAACATTGAATACCCTTGGTGATTATTCTTCCAAGGTGTACGGTTTGTTCTGAAGGTTCACTTTTCGACTGAACGGTGGACATTCTCTCCAGATTGTTGATTGTTATTCCGTAAGATTAACGATCCGTCTGAAAAGATCTATCTGAAAGTGCTGCCCTCAGTGACAAACTGGGCGATCAAAATGCTGTAAGTGGTGATTCGGTTAAAGGGTGGGGCATACGAGGCGCAAAAAGGCTACAAAAATTCTTTGGCGAGGACGAGAAGAGACATGGCCAGTGTAGCGGTCTGAAAAGTAAACCAGTACTTTCTCCGTCAATCGTTTCCGGTGTCCATATGACACACCGAAGCCAATCGAAGCCAACTAACCACTGGATCATGTACGCCCAAAGTCTCTTAGTATCTGCGTGGTCTATCGTATGTCCAAAAAGATCCTCTCGTTAGATCACTTGTACCTACCGACACGATGGTGGAACGCGTGCAGCGAATCAATCCGCCGGATACAAAGACCAGCTCTTGGCGCCGACAGATCTTCGACAACTTCTTCAGTTCCTCCAGGCAACAACCCCTCTGTGTGTGAGTAGCTACCAAAGCCACGTCACGAGTAGACGTAATCTACAGTCCAGATGAATTGCACGCGCTATACTGGTACCGATATATGTTTGATGAACTGTACCGGTATATTCCGCTAAAAAATGTGTCTAAAATTAGTGAAAGGTTAGAATTCAATTCTCTCTTACCTTTCTAGTGTTGCTTAACGCGTCTTCGGGTGCTAGCACTTGATCCTCCGTTGCCCATATCAGGCCGTTCAATAGCTCATCTGTTTCCTTACCCTGTGCATGAAATGATCCAGATAAACAGTCATATCTCTAGTGCCAGACGGATAGACACTGGTCAGGCTGGCGGGCAGACGATCAGGCAGGCACTCAGACAGACAGGCAGACAAAAACAATCATACAGATACAGACACACAGAGACACAGATATACAGACACACAGGCTTGGAGGCAGGCAGGCATGCAGGCATAGACAGCCAGACTGTCAGTCGGCGTCAAATCAGACGAAAGGACAGACAGACAGCATACCTTTTCAGACATAGACATCAAGGGCAGGAGAAATACCGTCGCATAAGACAAGAAGAGCAAACAGCTACCGACGTAGAACCCATTCGAACCGGCAGTCATTCGCGTTCTGCTCGCTAACAGTCGAGCACCCTGCCCGAGCGCAGTCATAAAGTCCATTCCTAGGCTGACAAACAAAATCCACCCGAAACAGTCGTTCAGCCTATTACACAACTCTCCCGTTCTCAGAATGATGGATCTCCACACTCGAATTTCTCTCCAAAAAGTAACCCACTCAGCGTCTGCAACATTATTCCCTGCGGTCCCCATACGAGTGGAAAAGTTTTTGATACTCCGGTTGACAAGGCCCTGTCCCGTGGACAAAACGACAGCAAATATGCCTGCACACATCACCACCTGCTGCGACATGATGAATGTACCGTCCACGATGGGAACCCATAGACAAAGCATGTCGAACTCGCTGAGGGATACAGTGAAGGCCTTGAAGAACCCTTAAATTTGACCATACATACCCAGTCAAAGTATTTTTCCTGCAAAGCTGCAAGGCATTCGCAACATTACTGTACTAGTATGTTTCCTAAAAATTACCTTTTGTGTAGCCGGAAATTTCAATTTTTGTCTCGTGAGTCTTATTGCTAGTGGGAGAAGGCGTCCAGTCTCCGTGCAAGGAGAAGGTAAGATGAGCCTCGTGGGTGTTAAAAATCTGCCAACCAACGTGCAGCGTCAAGGTCGCAAGGAACAAGACAATCGAAAGAGCTTTCAGTTTGCGCAGCAGTTTAACACGTTCGGGAAAGAAACGGTCGACATAACTGACAATGTCCGCGTGAAGCTTGGCAAAACGGGAATGGTTTACAACCAACACCGTCATGACGAGGACAGCTCGGATGGAGTAGAGGAAGAATGGCAAGTCGGCGAAGAGTTGAACGAATAAACTATTACTCCTGGCACTGTCGCGGGAGATGAGGGTCCAGACGGTGCTGCTGATTTGGAGGAGCGCAAAGGCCAAACAGGCCAGAACGACGGCCAGGAAGATGGCCCGTCGAATGGCCAGGAAGATCCTTTGCCAGATGGGGACCTTTGCTTTTTCCGGCTCGAACTCGGAGAGGAGTGTGAGGCCGCATACATGTTTCAGACAGAAGAACTGCGCGAGGATGGGACTGCTTGTCGTCATGGTGGAACAGCGGTCGGGGTTGGTTTTTCTTACAAATGGAATTAGAATACGAGGACCTTTTATTCCATCTATATGCGACGAGAAAGTAGTCAATTATCGTGGTATTCGTAGCCCGTTGACGGAGTACTAGTACACAAGAGTATTACGTTCTCATGTTGCATTTTGAAGGTGGCTTCGTCGTAACTGTATGTGAGATCTGTAACCATCTGTTTAAACAATCGGGCGAACAAACCCTGCGATTGGAAGCTGGGGAACCAAACATGCTTCAGACAGTGTCATAGACAACAAACAGGTTGAACTGCTCCCTTGAGACGATGGACTTTGGGAAGGGGCAAAAGTGCTGATTGAAAAACGATACGATGAGAATATGAAAGTACTATCAAAGTAAAAGTGCAAGTGAAGTTAACGGTAGCGGCGATGATGAATTGCCCTTGCGAGGTTGGGAATTTCTCGTTCTAACTTCGCCCCTCGCCCTCGCCCCTTGGTCCATGCGTGGCCTAATATTTTCAAGCCCAATTGTTGACGAAATTATTTTCTGAGTTTTGTAATCACTTTTTCGCTAATTTATTTTGGAAAGTACCTTTTGTTTTGCATATCCTTTTTCCTGCGGGAATTTTGTTATGTTTCACGCCATACAAGGCGCGCATAGAAGTTATATATTTTGGTGCTTTCATTGATAGAGCGATTGTGTTGCGTGCCCTAGTCCAAGTGCAACGAACGAATCAATAAATCTACGTATCTCAATATTATTGATTTCAAATATTCGCGACAGCGAGCGGACTCAGTAGATGAATATTTTTCCATCCCGAACTCGAAAAAATTTTACACTTAAATATAGTCGAGCTGATCCATGTAAACAGTGAGAATTTCGAACTCGTTCCCTGCCTGGAGATAAACTGCAATGATAAAAAACGGGCAAGCGGAGTCCGCAAAGTCAAGGCCCAGATTTATATCTAAACTCTGAGGGAAGGGCCCTGGAATGGCCCACCAGGCGGCAGGGGGCGCTCTGTCGCAAATTAATGGAAAACAGAGAAGTCACGGCATAGTCAGCGTCCTCTATGGTGAGCTTTTTGCAACTGTCCAATCATTTCGTTTTTAAACATGTTCCCACAACTTTTTTTCATATTAGGTACGCGTTCCCACAGGTTATCAATTATTTTCTGTCGCTTAGAACCTTAGTGATAGCCAAAACTTGCAAGCAAAATTTTCTTGAGAAGTAGGATGAAATATAAACTAAATTTATACAAAATGATCGTGCGACTGTACTCAACAGTCTGACAAAAATCTATGATTGAAAAGTCCTGAAAATACACTTCAATAAAACATTGAGAGATCAATCAATCAACTGGTTCAAAAAGGTTGAGGAAATATCGTCCAATCACAGAAAAGAGAGGCCACGCCGGGGACAAGGGGCGAGGAGCGAATTGGGGGCTAAAAATCCCCAACCCC
Source organism: Hypsibius dujardini (assembly GCA_001579985.1). Taxonomy (NCBI): domain Eukaryota; kingdom Metazoa; phylum Tardigrada; class Eutardigrada; order Parachela; family Hypsibiidae; genus Hypsibius; species Hypsibius dujardini. The sequence goes on along the minus strand of LRSR01005791.1, from coordinate 1,515 downwards.
TTTGAGATTGGCGGATCCGCGGGGCGTGGCCGTCCTTTATACCGGGATGCAATTCTCGTGAGTGAGCCGTGATGGAAGCTGGCTGGTCTATCCAGTTCAGCTGTCTCTGAATATTTCCTTGCCTGGAGGCGCTGGGTCCTTGTGATATTAGAAAGATCTTTTAGTTATTACTTAGTCGATCGACCTTCGAAGAAGCATAGCTGATGCGAAAAATCTCTATGGGTGCTCTTGCTAAAGCGTAGTCTTTGTCAGCCGTTTAGTTGACCACTGGTCATTCAAGATTTTTACTCAATGAAGGATGGATAATTTACAAAGAAAAATGAAAAATAGGTCGTACCGAGAGTCGAACTCGGGTCGACGGATTCAAAGTCCGACGTGCTAACCACTACACCATACAACCTTCATTACGTTCAATAGTGAGGAAAATCACCTACGGCGTGAGTAAATATTCCAAATTGTCACGTTTGCCGTTTTTCTACGTTTTCTTGGGTTTAACAAACGTGGCACTACCGGTATGGTAGCGACAGTGGCACCATAGTATACTCTAGTAGTGCCCTTATGAAAGCAATACCGCGTGGCAGTGCCACTCTGGAAGTGGATCTACACTTGAGGTATAAACGGATAAGGATATTGTTAATGTAGTGGGTTAGAATGGAGATTGAAAGAAGATCGAAGATCAAATAGTGAGATGGAAGGATCCACGGATAGGTAGGTGACCAAAGAGAAACGAAGCGCCGATGTTTAAACCAAGAAACAGACGTGGATGGCGAGACGGTGATACGGATTGGTTTACGGAGAAACGGACGACGAATAATGTAACGAGTTCACAGAGAGAAGGAAGATTAGATGGTGAGACGACTAACTCACGAAGGGACACAAAATTTCTTTAAAAAACAGGGGACCCTTTACCGATACAGCTGAAGATCAACAGCAAAAGCATTAATAGGCAGCCGGATCATTGATGGAAAGCCAACAGTTAGAGAAGAGACGGAAATGATGAGACCATGTTGTGAGTCTTGACATCTCTTTTGGTCTGGGGCTTTATTTCAAATTTTGACCTTCATCTATCCTGTCGTCCTCTCGTGGACCTTAGTGTTTGGCATTCCGTCTCTCCGCCTATTAATCTGGCCTTCTCCTGAGTGAGCCCTTCCATCTTATCGTCGGCTGTCTGTCACTAACAAGGGAACGATCACCAGTGCAAATCTCCGATCGTGACCAAACTTTTTTTTTGAATACAATGTCCCCTAAAATGATTTTAAAAAATATGACTCGCGGCAAAGTGTTCCCCGTTCAACGGGGAGAAATTCGGGAAGATCTCAATTGGCGCAAGTACATTGCAATAGTCGAGCGCTTGATTGAATGATTGAATAAGCGCTTGATTGACGGCACGTAACGACACGTACAAAAACATGTGCTGTGCGTGTGTGCTATGCTGGTTGCGTACTCAAGTACAAAGCAGTTCAGTACTAATAAAGTATTTTTTTGACAATTTTGTTTAACAAAATTGGACAAACA